>CP092868.1:79857002-79977434 GCA_030710605.1 Cordylochernes scorpioides
TAAAGGATTAAAACCATAGACTGTCAGGATGCTATTGCACCAGTAATAATTGATAGTTCATCCTGATATACAGTAAAGGCAGTGAGAACAGCGTCTCTACCAGTAGACCATCATGGCTAGTTAGTTTCAATACACCCAGAAAGAGCTTATCTCCTCGAAGGGGAGATTAAAAGGGTGGAAACGGGTTCTCTGGAATTTTCCTCGAAATTCTGCGATAGCTCCCGCCCTGAACGAGTGTCAGACTTTCGTATAGAGCTGGCAGGGGAGGGATAGCCACTAGAGTGGTTCAAAATGAAGAATGATAATAGATCGGGATCCAATTCCCGATGACGGGTTTCTGGGAGACTCAGAGGGATGAAAAGGCGATGAAATATGATGAAAGAGGCGTTGAACTGTGTTATAAGGATGATGAAGGATGATGAAAGAGTGAGAAAGCGTTGAATGTTGATGAGAAAGAGATAGAAAGATGCAAAAGATGTTGAAAGAGAAAGAATTGAAAAAAAAAGTTGGATAAAGAGTTTTGTAAATAGTAGATAAAGGTTGATAGAAGAAAGTACACTTAATGTGTAAAGCGTAGAGGTCGACCGCAATATCGCCTCGATAGAAATATTTCTTTTAAAATAATACATATTATGCACTGGGGGTTTGTGTAAGCTGATTTACCTAAGTTTCAGCAACAATATACACTAATTAATATAGATAGGTCTTTATTAATTACAATATTAGGTTATATATTAAATAGCAAATATGTCTTAGTGTTATGGTGAACTTTGAAGAGCTTGCAGTTTTCTTTTTATTTTAAACTATAACGTGTGTTCTAAACTTCCAGTTTTTTCCTACATTATTTTTGTTAACAATTTTGTCTTAGTGTCATGGTGAACTTTAAACAGTTTGCAGTTCTTTTTTTTTATAACGTGTGTTCTAGTGTTAAGTGTTGAAAGGAGCTTTAACACCATGTTTCAGTGTTTGTGTGTTATTTGTCTCAACATTGCCTTTGTGCAGCATATCGCCTCACAACCTTGCTATAGTGTTTGTTGCCATTTTTAAAGATTTTCACAATTTGTTTTAGTGTTAATGTGTCATTTAGAGAAATTGCCATAACCTCATCCTTATATAGTACACCGTTTTTACACCGTTTTATTTAATGAGCTATATGAGAGATTTTAGATGTAAAATAAGAGTTACTATTTACATGAGCCAAATCGACCCAGCAGTTAGAGCAAGAGGGGGGGAATCAGATGTTTCCTCCTTTCACGTGACGCCACTGTTTACCCCGACCGGTCGTGCCAGATAAGAGGGAATACCAGGAAACTCTGTCCTCCTGACATCGCTCCCTCAACACGAGAAACGGCATCCCGCTACTTACTAGTCGGTCACAAGACCTTAGGCAATCTGTTCTTGTACTTCGGGGTTGTGATAGGGCTCCATGCTCGCTACAAGGACGACATCTTGGGTTTTCGTGTTCTCCTAGTGTAGAATTGGCTCAGCCTCATTTTAGTATAGTATATAATTAAGAGTTGTCTCACAACCTTGTTTTAATATGACACACCGTTTTGAAGAGCTTGTACAACCTGTCAGGATATGATTTAGGAAAATTTTAGTTTCTTTTTATTGTTATGTTACAATTTTATCCAACAGTAGAACCAGAGGGACCACAAGAGACGACAATCTTGAGAAACCCGCTAGAGATAGTTAATAGAGACATTGGTTGCAATGTTGGCGGCGCTGAAGTACGCCATTCGACCAGGGTCAAGAAGCCCACCGAGTGCAGATCGTGTTCAGGTTGCCAATGATTTAACCTATAGAATGTGTACTAGAGCTAGTTGAATTTTGATCATAGTAAAATGTGTTAGAATGTGAGTTAAAGGCCCTAGATTGTGGTCTTAAAGAAATTTCAGTTTTTTTTTTATTGAAGGGGCTATTCTGTATTAATAGCATGTTGTGATTTAACACCTGGGTTCGACAGTATATTTTGTTTTAATTTTTAATTGAAGGTTATGAATAATGGTTCAACTTCAAGATTAATTAGGAAACTTAGATGCTTTAGATATCTGCTGTGCTTGTAACCAATTCTCTATGGACAGACTTGGAACTTGTGTTGGGTAAAACTTGACTCCCTGTGATCCATAGGTCCAGAATACAGTCCAAAGAGAATTTCTAATGAGAGTGTGTAAGGCAATTACAGTCTAAGAATTGATGTGATAGGATAGCAAGTCATCTCTGTTGTTAAACTCCAGAACGAGCTGGGTACTGAATGCCCTATAAGTCCAAAGAAAGAGTTTAGCTGAATAGCAGGGAAAGAGGAATGCTAATGATCCTATATGGGAAGCAGCGTTGGCAAAACACTTGTAGACCTATCATATTCGGCAATGAGGTAAATGCTTGAAGTTCAGTTCGCTCCATTTAAGTGCTAGTTTTGATGATTCGTTTGTCTAGACACCAAGTGTCAAGATAAGAAGATTTTCAAACTGTGAGACACATAGTTAAAATGTTAGGTTAGATTTCAGCATTGATTATTAACAATCAATTTTTATTATTTTTTGTTTAAATATAAATAATGTTTATCTACGTATAGATAACTGATATATAGAGTTTGTATGAGGCATTAGTTTAAATTAATAGGGCTTTAGTCTCCACTTTGTTTTAATTAGAAAACTTTATTTGATTTCACATTAGTCCTGGAATTTAGAAATTGTTAGGGTTTATTTGATAGAGATTATTGAGTGTTTTGGCGTTTATAGCAGTTTTTGACTTTAGTTTATGTGCAAGATGCGAATGAAATGTATGAATGGGAAATCTTAGTAAATGTGTCAAGGTTAAAAACAATTATACTGTTAGACCAAAAATTACTGTAGAATAGTGTTAGGGAATTCAATAGGTTCAATTTTCAATTTTGATTTCTTTATTTGTTAGGATCGAATGGCCTCACAGGGCTGTACAACTCTATTGTTAGGAAAATATTCGCTCTACTTTGTTAGGTCTCCTTTTAGAGGAGTGCAAATATTGATTTCTTTTATTAGGGTAATCAGTTACTCTATTTCATTATATCAACTTGAATTTTAAGAGTCGTAGATAATGATCATATCTCGATTCTCAGACTGGAAGGTTGTGGGAGGTTATGATCAGACCAGAAAACCCGCAAAACTTCTCCTCATTAGAGGGAACGGAGAGGTATCAGGTGAACTTTGTGCTAGGTGGGGGATTCAGTTGCCGACGTCGCAGACTAAGTGTACAGCGGCGAAAAACCTCGGGTAACCGATCTGACATCGTAATTTACGACGCTTTGAGCGTGACTGAGATGAGGGTGGTTCAGACGGGAGGTTGAGAAGGTTCGGCGCGTTGAAGCTCCTCTATAAATTGCGCACCTTGGAACCAATCTCCTATAGACAGAAACTTCGAAACATTTGCTGGGTAAGCAGTCCCTATAACTCCTTGATTTTAAGTCATAGTCTAAAGGGGGTTTCTAATGAGAGTTAACAATGAGAGAGCGTGGAAGAGACAAATTACGGTTAGACGAGGCGATTCCGTCTACAGATTTTTAGGTACCAGATAGCAAAGTGACAGATGGACTGTCCGGATTCTTTGCGTTTTATATCGCCCCAGGCTAGCAAGAGTTATTCACTTAATTAAAGACTATTAGTCTACCATACGTTTAGTTAGAACGAATTTAAGTCTAAACATCAATTAGTATGTAGAATATATATATATATTTTCTCCGAGAGTAATTCATTATAAGATAGGTTAAATTTTAAATTAGTAGGACAACTAAATGAACTTTTGAAATGGACTGCCAGAACAAGCCAATATAGCGTTTCAGATTTAAAAGGGGGAAGAATTTTTTTTTAGGAAGATGTATCACAGGGTATGAGTTAGACCTAGATTGTTAATCATCATAATTATTTCAGGGTTTAAAATTTTATTTTTGTGAATTTGTTGGTCAAAAATATGAGTACACATTCTATGGATAAGCTAAGCAATATATAGTAGGGGTTAACTACATGTTCAGGTAAAGGACAAAGATGGGAGAGATTTCAACCACAGGTAATGTAATTAGAAAGTAATCTGGTAGTGAGATGTTTTCTTTTGTATTAAGAGGGGCAGGGAACACGCCAGACAAACACTCCCTGTGACAAGCTAGTAAGTACAAGTTTTATCTTTGTTAGATATTACACGAGTTTTGAGATACTGGTGAGATGACCTGAATCCCTCAGTGCATATCTATTCGTTTTATTATTTTTATATACCATATACCATATATTATTTTTTATTATATCCATGTATATTTGTATATATAGAAAGCACGATTCATATCATAGATATGTGGCATTTTGGTAGCAGCGTTGGTACCATCTTCAGGAAAAATGCACTAAACAAGCTTTAATCACTGCATATATTATTTTTTTTTGTGTATTTACCATAATATTCCCATAACAGTGTTGTTTTTTTTATATCATACTTTTCAAGAAGTCTGGCATATTTTACTATACAGTGTTAACATTTACTCATTTAATGTATCGCCCACCATGCTTACCCTTCTCCATTAATTATCAGCATGTATGTTCATATATAGATAAGTCACAGTTAAGCTTTAGACTACAAAAGGATAAGAGAACAGGACCGATCCCAGAACAAATAATTGATATGTGTGACATTTTGGTAGCAGCATTGTTACCATCTTCGGACAAATGTACCAAGTGAAGATTTTAATCACAATTTATATATTCATTTGTATTCATTATATATATATATATACCAAACTATTTTTTTTTCTTATAGTAAATATCCATTTTTATATTTTTTTATTTTTATTTAACCACGCGTATATCTACATTGCTCATTTTTAGGCATACATCGTATCCGTGCAACTCTAATTTGTATATTCACTTCCCACGTTTCTGTTTTGCCCTATTATTATTAATGCCATCAATAAGAGCTGCAACTTTAGTTTCTTTTTCTTCTACTATCATTGTCATTCTGACCATGTATAGCCATTCCTTTGCTGTCATATGTATCATATAGAGTTAATAAAGTTTTTTTTAGATGTGTTTTAGGAATTGGGCATATCTACAATACACACACAATTCCTTGGCGCCCATAATTATTATGTTAACCCGAATGGCCTAAGAATCTGTTTGCACAGAATATGTGTATAGACCACCCCATCTCCACCCACTGGGACTGCGGTCGGGGATGTGTGGATTCGACTCACATCTGGGTCAAGACTCCCTGGAATACAGACAGCAAAAGGATGGGCTTAGTACATTGCCCATAGAATGGTAGGATAGAACTTCCTTCTGTAATCACGATGGATTAACCTGCCCCAGGTTCCATGGCCCGCCTGTTTTCCCTTTGCCGGAGTGTCAGTGATTGCATATTGGTATCGTAAAAGAATGCATTTCTCCCAATTTCATATTTTCTCATGGAATATTTGATCAGATATGAATTGAAATAAACTCATTCTTTCACTCTGGCAGGGGAGGAATTGTTGGGTCACATTTCCACCAAACAGACCCAACAAAGATGTAAACATTCTTTTACATCCTATGTACATACACGCAGTGTCTCGCCGAAAGTGTTTGGTGTACAGATGGATGTCCCACGGCATTGGCCGACGATGGTTAAAAGACCAAGCCGGGGGGGAGACGCAGCCCTGGACGTGAACCCCAAAATCTACCAGGGGAAGGCACAACCCTGGACGCGTATTCCAAGATCTACTGGAGGAGAATGATATCGGCCCTGATTAAGTAGTCAGAAGCTCAACGAAAACAGAAGCAGGAGTTCAACCACAACATAAGCAGAAAGCTGACGGACAGTGGAGAAGCCACCTCAACAAGAAGAAACGGACATCGAGCATGCGCCTTTGTAAAACCTCCCTTTTAATTCTTGTATATATATGACCTGTGACATCACATTTTGATAGATGGGGACCATTTAGTAATATTTTTTGGGATTTCTTAAAGAAGAAATTAGCATATAAGTCTCTTAGAGGGGTAGCATCCTAAAATTGGATTTTAATTCCATTGTTAATTTAAATTATCTCTCAATAAGACAGATAAATTCTGAATTTTGGTTAATATTTATTTTAAATTGATCTTTCATAAACCGAGTAAGAATATTTTCTAATTCATAATTTTCTTTAAAAATAAAAATTTAATAAAATATTATTCTATTCCTTAAATTTTAACTATAATAATATTATTTTTTTTATTTAATATTTCGAGAAATCAGTATATTCAAGATTTATTATTCTGTGGGAGTTTGGGATTGAGGGCGCAGAAGAAAAGGGATAGGGGGCGAGAATTTTTTTTTTGGGGGGCTGGACCAAGCACCAGTCAGGATGGACCAAGCTTTCGAAAGGGGCACATCAGATCTCTCATCGGGAGATAGGTATGTAGTCGAGAATTTTTAGGTAAGTTTTAATATAGATTTTTGTTGTAAGGTCTATATAGAAACATGACGAAGTCATGATAGATATAAATGATTTTTTTTGCCTAACCAAGACGTCTAGCCATTCATGGCGAGTTTATATTGAGAGAGGGACATATCCATGCTTTAATAGGTAAATTATTTCTTGCCCAAGGAAGGTCACCTTTGAAATGAAGCGTTATAGATTTATATTGTGTTAAATAAAAACCATAGCAATACAAGATTTAGATAGACCATATAATTTTAGCTATGTCCTTTTTGTATTTAGGAATTTAGGGTATTAAACCTGTTAAGAATATTGGATTATCTATGTTTTTGCCTAATTATGTCATGTCATAGTAAATACAATTTGTTTTATTTTGTGTAAAATTCCTTTCTTTGTCGAATAAAGTTGATGCGGTAAATTATATAATGTGTATTAATGTCCATATCAAACCACATATCACACATAAACCTTGGTGCGTATGTTATAGATATTGAGTGTATTATAAGAAGTTTATTGCCTTACCATAAACTGTGAATATGTATGCACCTGGATTTTTCCATGAGTTAGATGAGATCAAGATATAGATGCCTTTACAATCGATGCTTAATTACAAGTCACATGTAAATCCGAGTGCATACAATATTTACCGTATATGATGGAATGTAAGAGCGAATCTTACATCCCAAATTTTATCTTGAAACAAACTACATATTTTGATTATTAATATAGATCTTTGTGTTCGTCGTACCATATCAAGTGTATATCTGCGTGTTATTTTAGTTATTACACATGTTGATGTAAGCATTTGGCGAGTGTTACATTTGCATGTCTAAGTCAAAAGATGGAATTTAGTCATCTAGATGTAGGAGTGAATCTTACATTGGTGCTCAACTATAGGTCACATGTAAATCTGGGCGTATACTATATTCACCGTATATATATATATATGTATAGATATATATTTCCAAATGTAATGTAAGAGGAAATCTTACACATGGATCTTTGTTTTCGTCGTACCATATCAAGTGTATATCTGAGTGTAATCTTAGTTATTACACATGTTGATGTAAGCATTTAGCGAGTGTTACATTTTGCATATCTAAGTCAAAAAGATGGAATTTAGCCATCTAGATGTAGGAGTGAATCTTACATTGGTGCTCAACTATAAGTCACATGTAAATCTGGGCGTATACTATATTCACCGTATAAATATATATATATATATAGATATTGTTGGCTTCCGTAGGCGTTTCTTACTGGGAAAAAGAAAGAGAGGATCCAATGAAATAATTTAGTAGCGTTTATTAAAACAAAATCATTATAGTGAACAACACATATAACAGAGAGTACCGTCGTCTTCCGGGTATTCCTTCTACTGGGGAGCTCGGATTCTATATTCTGTGCGTTTATAATCTGTTTATCTGTGGCTCTCTGATCGGGATGGCGCCTACATTCGGCCATTCCTGGATTTCAATCGTCCTCGATTGAACCTTGCGTTGCAGGAACGTCGTGGGTTGCGTCGGGGGGTATCTTCTACTTCTGGCTCCTCGTCCGGACTTTCTTCTGTAGCTGAATCATCTTCTTCACTGTGCCAAGACTTCAGTTGACTGATATGGGCCGTTGTCGTGTAGAACCGTCCACTGGTTCTTTCGCTTAACTGAGTCACTCTATACGTGTCGCTTGGCAGAACCTCGGTAATTATCAAAGGTCCTCGATATTTGGGTTGTGCCTTGGTTGGTTCACCCGTCATTTTGGGTACATGCCTCATCACTACAATTTCTCCTACTTCGAATTGGATTGTACGGCACTTCTTATCGTAGTATGTCTTCATAATTTCTTGTTTATTCTCAATTTGGGTTCTCACACTCTCTTGAATTCTATCCGGCTCGGTCCATGGGTCCACGTCTTCGTCGGCTAATCTTCTAAGTATCCCATCGTGGAATCGAGGGGAATAGCCGTGGAGTGTTTCGAACGGTGTTTTATTCGTCGTCTTGTTCACCGCATTGTTCAGGTCTCGCTCTACCTCCTTGATCTTCAGGTCCCAATCCTTCCGTCGCGGATCCTCGATACTGGTTGCTATAGTGGACAATACTGTTCGGTTCACTCTTTCGACCATCCCGTTCCCTTGCGGATGTTTCATAGAGTTCAGAGTATGATGTATTCCATTTCCTCGACAGAATTCTTAAAATTGCCTTGAGGTAAAACATGACCCTCTGTCGCTGATGATCTTGTCGGGTAGTCCGAAATCATTCACAAAACTTTTCATTACCTTCAGGACGTTCTGCTTCGATGTATTCCTTACAGGGCTTAATCGGACAAATCTTGTCAGATTATCGACAATCACTAAAAGTTCCTGGTTACCTTTTGTACTTCTCACGAAGGGGCCTACGTGGTCCATGTGTACGATGGAAAACGGTCTCTTGCCTGACTTAATGGGATGTAGGAAGCCTTGTTGTTTTCCACCGGGAACTTTGTTAAATAGACACTCGAGACACATAGCCACATGGCGTCGAACGTACCTCTTCATTGAAGGAAACCAGTACAATTCCTTAATTTTGTTGACAGTCCTATCAGTCGCAAAATGTCCCATTAGATCATGGAATTTGACAACTAAGCTTTTCCTCATACTTTTGGGTATAACATACAGGGCTCGTTCCTCTTCTCCATTTTTCACCATGCGGAAAAGTCTGCCTCCTTTGTAGCTGTAGTCGTTAATTCTATTTTGTTCTCCTACTGTCCTATCACACGGGTCCTTTCGAAAGATCTGGATCAGGTCTCTCAATTCAGGGTCGGAATGCTGAATCATCAAGATTTGTTCTTCCAGTGTGATTGTGAGGCACACTTCAAGGTTTTTCTCCACGATTTCCTCCATCGTGTCTCTAGGGTCGTCGACTGGAGCTCTACTCATTCCGTCTACGTGGGCCATCTTCTCCCCTGGTTTATGTCGAATTTCGAAATCGTATTCCTGAATCAGATTGTACCATCGCGCTATCTGAGGATTTGTAGTCTTCTTCGCGTTCATGTAGACCAGTGCTTGGCAATCTGTAACCACTGTAAACTTGATTCCTACGAGGAACTGACGTAGTCGATCCAAGGTCCACACTATCGCCATCAGCTCAAATTTGCTTGAGTGGTACATCTTCTCGGCCTCTGTTGTCTTCTTGCTCACACAGTAGACCAAGCGCCATTTGCCGTCTTCGTCCATCTGTAGCACCATTCCTGCTAATCCCTCAGCACTCGCATCGCAATGTACTTCTGTCTTGAGTTCAGGGTTGTAATGAGCTAGTATCGGATATTCGACCAGATCCTTTCGTAGTTCTCCAAATGACCTTCGCTGTTCTTCCTTCCATTCAAATTGTGAACCTTTCTTCGTAAGTCTGCTTAGCGGTTCTGCTTTCCTCGCGAAGTCCTTTACAAATCGTCTGAAGAAGTTCGTCAGTCCCAGAAAGCGTCGTATGTCGTGGACATTCTTGGGTTCTGGAAATTCTTCTATCGCCTTGATCTTTCTTGGGCCTGGCTTAAGTCCGCCTGTACTGATGACATACCCTAAGAACTCAACTTCCCTCCTTCCGAACTCACATTTGGAGGGTTTCAGTGTCAACTTCGCTGATCTTATTCTTTCGAGGACTTCCCTAAACCTTTCGATCATCTCCCGCCAATCCTTTGCCGGGATAATCACGTCGTCGAGATAGCAGAATGCCTTCTTGTTCAGCAGCGGACCTAGGACAGTGTGCATCAGTCTTTGGAATTCAGCTGGTGCGTTGGCGAGTCTAAAAATCATCCTTTCGAATTGACCTGTATCATCTGGAGTGATGAATGCTGTCTTTAATTTTGCCTTATCGGTCAGTGGTATCTGCAGATATCCATGCGCCAGATCCAGAGTGGTGAAGAATTTCGCATTCCTTAGGCCTTCCAGAAGGTCGTCTATCCTTGGTAATGGGAACTTGTCCTTAACTGTTTGAATGTTGAGTCTCCTATAATCTACCACCAGACGATGATCTCCAGTTTTCTTCCTCACAAGTAGGACGGGACTAGCGTAGGGTGATCTAGTTTCCGTGACTATTCCATTGTCCTTCCACTCTCTGACAATCTCCCTGATTGCTTCGCGTTCACTTGCAGTCGTCTTATACGGTCTCAGACAGACTGGCTTGCTTCCATCAACCTCCTTAATCTCCATCTTGGTGACATCGGTGCACCCTAATTCCTCCATTCCAAGAGCGAAACAGTCTCTATACTCGTTTACTACATCTAGGATTTCTTGTCTCTCTTTCGAAGTCAGAGAATGATTGACGTTGATGTCCTCAGGCAGTATGGGGCGCTTACGTTTCATTTGGTCTTGTCCTTCCCTCTTCTCTTCATTTTTAGTCTGAAACGAATCCTCTGCGACGTCCAGGTTAACAACAATATCATCAAGGTTCAGTAGTTCAACTCGCCCTACACATTGGTTCTTCCTTACTCTCAACTTGCCCTTGCCAGCTGAGATGATGGGTACGGTCGTCTTTCCATCGACCACTTCCAATAGGGAATCGACACAGGCGTCATCTACTCCTGTGAACAATACATATCCGTCCTTTACCTCGTCTGTGATTGCACTTGTAAAGTTAATGGAGTCGCTCTCCAACTGAACAGTTTCGGTTGCTCTCAGTTCGATGCGACGCGACTTGATTTCTTCTTGCAGATTAGCAAACGGAAATTCGGATGAATAGCCAATATGCAAGTTTTTACCAATTCTGGCGAAGGATACGTAGGGCAGATCTGTCCATGTTCTTCCAATTAATAGGTCATAGGGTTGGGCATCATCGTTGACAATGAATACAGTGATTTCCCTTCCGACGATGCCATCAATCTCCAGGTCGACTGTCGTCTTCCCAACGGTCCTGGCAGCTGGTGCAGTCTGGTTACTGATGCCGTACAGACTAGTCGAGTCTGGTTCGATGTCGACGCTGATCCTCCTTGCGACCGATTCTCTCATTAGACAACTGCTGCTCCCGGTGTCTATCATTGCCTTCACGGTTTCCTTGTTGTCGATCTTGACATCCTTCAAATATACATCTGGCGGGACAGTCTCCAGTCCTTCGACTTCCAGGTTGGCTACTTTTAGTCCTTCTTTGGGTCTTGTGCGATTCCTTTCCTTGTGTCCCGTTTGACCGCATCCTCGGCATGTCAACGTAGTCCTGGGTGCTGGGCAGTCTCTGGCAATGTGTCCAAACTGATTGCAGTTGAAGCACTTCGGTTCTCCCTTGTCGTTTCTGATCGTACGGTTGACCATTCTCCTCAAGGTGTTAGGGTACGTTTCACTGATTTCGTTCCTTGCAGCGTCTTGACCCGAAACATTCGTTCCTTGTTTAGTCTCTTTAACTTCGCTTTGGTTGGGGAATCTCGCAGATTTCTGCTGAAACGACGGTGGTATGAGGTGTTTCGCATTCCAATGCGGAGGTCCCATCTCGGTGCGAACATTTTCGTACTCGTCCAGTTTATCCGCCAACTCATCTGGGTTGTTTAACTTGGTCCAATCGTCAATGAGATGATTACGCAGCACATTTGGAACTTTTTTCTTTAGCTGGTTAGTGATGGACAAATCCTTTAGGGCGTCGAAATTTTCCACGTTCATTCCTTCGATCCATTCGTTGAAATATCCTCGCAATTCGAAAGCGAAGTCTCTCCAGGAACCCTTTTGAGATCTCTCGTGCTTCTCGGATTTTTGTCTGAATTGTTCGGGGCTCAACTTGTACCGTTTTAGGAGCAACCTTTTCACGAACCTATAATCGCCGCTTTGTTCTTCTGTCTCCCGAGCGATTAATTGAGTCATTTCGTAAGGTAGCAATCCTAGGAGGCTGAACGCCCATTGGTCTTCATCCAATCCTAGTCGCTTTGCCTGTCTTTCGAAAAGAATTAGGTAAAAACTCAAATCATTGTCCTTCGACTCGTACTTGGGCATCAGTTTACGTATCTCGTAATGTGCGTCATTGCTGGTACTTCGAGACGTATCGTTGTTTCCGCGTGTAGTCTGGATGCGCAGCTTCTCAAGCTCGAATTCCATTACCATTTGTTTTTTTCGTTCCCGTTCGATTCGTTCCCGATCCTCGATTCGTTTCCGATCCTCGATTCGTTCCCGCTCCTCGATTCGTTCCCGATCCTCGATCAGAGTTTCCAACAGTTGCTTTGCGAACTCTTCTTCGTAAGATTGGCTATTCAAAATAAGGTGTTTTAAGTCGACGATCCTGCTCTCTGGCGGTACTACCTCGCAGAGTTCATACGCCAACTTGCTCAAATCGCATTTCCTTACTTTCGCTAAATAAGTCATGTTTTTCAAAAGGAAAAATAAACAAAGCAAAAAATTTTAAAATAAACAAATAAAACTGACTAAACCAGATACGTACTGTTTCAATTATTTCTTTAAACGAAATCAACTTTTCTTTAGTAATTTTGAGACAATACTTTTTTTTCTTTTTACCGCGATACTTTGCGATAATACTTTTTATCGAGATGATTTTGCAATAATACTTTTACCGCGATACTTTGCGATAATACTTTTATCGAGATGACTTGCAATAATACTTTTACCGCGATACTTTGCGATAATACTTTTGTCGAGGTGACTTGTAATAATACTTTTAGGAATAGGTAATTAAATTTCGTACATACCATGCAACTCCTCTTACGTTGATCGGTCACCGCGCCACGTCCTTCTCGTTTCCAAATTATTCCAGTGAATCTTCAATTTTCTTCAGGACCATCCCACTTCTGAATTTCTGTTGGCTTCCGTAGGCGTTTCTTACTGGGAAAAAGAAAGAGAGGATCCAATGAAATAATTTAGTAGCGTTTATTAAAACAAAATCATTATAGTGAACAACACATATAACAGAGAGTACCGTCGTCTTCCGGGTATTCCTTCTACTGGGGAGCTCGGATTCTATATTCTGTGCGTTTATAATCTGTTTATCTGTGGCTCTCTGATCGGGATGGCGCCTACAATATATATTTCCAAATGTAATGTAAGAGGAAATCCTACAATTGGCGCCCCACGTTGGGCGCCAATTGTAAGATCCTCTCTTACATTACATTTTGAAATATATATATATATATATATACGGTAAATATAGTATACACCTGGATTTACCTATGACTTGTAGCGGAGCACCATTGTAAGATTTTGTCCTTATGTCTCACTATGACATCTGTATTTCGATCTCATCTAACTCATGGGAAAATCCAGGTGTATACATATTCACAGTTTATAGTAAAGGCAATAAACCTCTTTGGGCCTTAGTCGCTGTAGACTAAAGTTCATACATATACGTTCAAATCCTAAGACATACACACCAAGGTTTGTATGTGACATGTGGTCACAAACTCACAAAAGAAAGTCTCCTTTATAAAATCTTCGCCACGGCTGCTACTCAAACACTAATCTAAACAGGTTTCAACCTCAATATTACATGATACCAATTTATTATTTATTGATTGTTCTTGGTAAATTAAACAAAACACACATATTAAATTAAATATATATATAATGTTTATTACGATTAGAATACTGCAAGTAATAAAATTTTGTAGATAGATATTATATGCAAGGCGGGTTTCCTTTCTTATTATTAAATACATTTCTTTAGCATCCTAAATTATTTGAAGTGATAAAAAAAATTTGAAAATTTCTATTCACTATGTGCACCATAAAGTGATCTTTATCACAAAGGAAAATGTTAATTTCTACCTATTAAGAACTATGCATATGTCTTCTAACATATAAACAAGCCCATTTTGGGCCCATACATAAAGAAATAAAAAAAATCTTTTAACCTACCATTGTATCTATGCTCACCGTCAGGACCACCTCCCTGTTCGCCTGTCTTTTTCTTACTAACGCTCCAAAAAAAAAATAAATAAAGGGGGGGCGCTCTCCCAAAAAAATTTATCATCATCTTACAGAGTAAGGAGAAGGTTTATTTAATTTCGCAGATATATTCAAATTTAAATATTATTCCTTTCTTTTTATTAAAAGAAAATTTGAATTAATAATAAAACAATAAAATATAAAAGGTTTATTCTTTAAAAATTTTCTTTAGAAAATTTTCCTTTAAAAAAAAATATTTTTTTTTTATTGCTAACAAAATATATATACCTAATTTATCTAAACCATGTATATAATTAATTTTATCCTTTTGAATAAAATTAAATTTAGAAATTTTCGAACTGGTAATAAGACTTTGGACCCCTCTTCTTGCATATAAAGGAAGGAACAATTTATATACATTTGTGCATTTGTACATTCTTCGTCTCGGCCTTTTTACAGCGGGTTTTGGGATACATGCCCAGAGCTAATCCCATTTCTTCATCTCTTAATCGACCTCGTCGTTGTCCTTCTGTGGAGGGTTGGTCGGTATGGACAGGGCCAATGTCATCTCCGACTGGGTATCTCCCCCGGCTCTGGGTCTTTAGAGCATTGGGCATCTGGCTGCTTAAGCAGGGCTGATGTCATCCTTCTACAGCAGATCTTGGGATTCACGTCCAGGGCTGCGTCTCCCCCCGGCTTGGTCTTTTAACCACCGTCGGCCATTGCCGTGGGACATCCATCTGTACACCAAACACTTTCGGCGAGACACTGCGTGTATGTACATAGGATGTAAAAGGATGTTTACATCTTTGTTGGGTCTGTTTGGTGGAAATCTGACCCAACAGCAGTAAGGACAGGTTGGATCTAGATATCTATGCCAGAGCGCTAGATCTGCCAGAACGTGGCCGTGACCAGTAAGGATGGTAGTGGTGGCCATTCCAGGGCGTATTTTGGACAGGAATGACCTAAGGCGGATTGGGGAGGTCGCAAATCTTTTTAGTTTTCTGTTATGGTAATCTTGGGAGTAGACTAAGGTCCAAGCTTCCATAGCAGATGAGTGGATACGGCTGCGGGCAAGGCTTTGGGGAAGGATGGAGTAGGATTGTTCCAGGTTGGAGATTGCTGCAGTCTTTGCTGCCTGGTCAGCCAGTTCATTGCCTGCTACTCCACTGTGGCCCTTTACCCAACAGAGGCTAACCTGAGGTGCTTGGTCTAGCGCTAGAATTATATCCGCAATTAGAGAAGTTTGGGCTGGACCAGGAGTAGATATAACGGCCAGTGCAGATCTGCAGTCAGACGCTATAGTGACTCCTGGGTGGCTGGCATACTTTCCGCGAGGCGAGTTGCCCAAAGAATGGCAAGCAGTTCGGCTTTCCGAATGTAGGCTGAGGAGTATTGATTGGGCTTGCGAGGGGAGGATAATTGCGGCACCAACTCCTGCCTCGGATTTCAATCCATCAGTATGTATAACAGGGGAAGTGACTTTGTCATATTCTAGGCTGAAAGTAATTGTGCGTCGGAAGGGGGGGGGGGGGGGGTGAGGGAGAGCAGCTGGACCAGGCCGAAACTCGAACTAGCCCTCCTTAGCCGCATTGAGATAGGTCATTCGCGCTTTGATTATGATTTCAAGCGGAGGGCTACCAGTTAGAGAAATGGCTGAGATAGTGAGAGTGCAAGGGCCACTTCGCAACGTGCGACGCGCGAAGAGGTACTGCAGACTCCGGAGTTGAGGAAGCGCGACTGCCCCAAGCAGAGACCCCATAGAGGAAGGCCGGTACCACCACAGCTTTGAAAATGCGGTTTCCAGCCACAAAAGACAGACCAAATTTTCCTTGGATGACATTAGTGAGACCGGGAATTATGAATTATGCAACGGGGTCCATAGTACAATTTTCTTAAGATGGGAGACGGATTTTCGAGTTTGATCAATTCGACCCCCAATATGGTAATATTCTGGCCTATGGTAATAGGTTGTCCGAGAATCTTTAACCCAGGATCTTGGTTGGGGCGAACTCTCCTCCACTGGAATATTCAGGCCTGTGCCTTCCTGGGGTTGAGCTGGAGACCATTGTCAACACACCAAGCAGTCATCCTATCCAGAAAATCGTTTATAGCTATGACAGGCAAACGACCACCGACCTGGATTAGGAGGGTGAAGTCGTCGGCAAAAGCCACCAGCGAACTTTCCCTGATTTGAAAAAGCAGGAATAGTTCACGAGCGACCACATTCCAGAGGAAGGGACTTAACGCAGAGCCTTGGGGTGTTCACCGCTGGGAGAAGGTTGAGGCAATGCGAGACCATGCGGAATATGTGTTCCGGTCCTCAAAGAAACTTTGCACGAGGCCAACCAGTGAGTCTGGGCAGACTAGGCGATCAAGGCTTTGGACAATGGCCGGTCTCCAAATGGCATCGAAATCCTTGCTGATGTCCAAGCTTATTGCCAGAGTCTTCCTCCAGTGTGACTGCCTGCTGTCGATGAACTCTGTGATTTTGGTCAGTGCATCTTCTGCCGAACGCCCATGGACAAATCCGAATTGGTTGTCAGAAAACCAGCCATGTCGATCTGCCAGCCATTGGAGTCTGGCCAGAATGCATCTTTCAAACACCTTTGTCAAGTTGTTCAAAAGCGTAATGGGTCTATACCTATCTAGCTTGTTTGGGGCTGAGCTAGAAGGTTTAAGGATAAGTATGAGGCGTCCAGCTTTCCAGGGACTAGGGAAGTGGCCAATTTTGAGCACTTGGAATATAATGTGGCTAGTAATGAATGTAGTGGGGGTTCACCAAGGACTAGGCATAGAGAGCCAAGCCCATTCGGACCTGGGGTCTTCCTGCTGCCACAAGGGTAGATGGCTCTAGAGAATTCCCAAGGCTGGAAGTCTGGTTCATCGGAGTAGGGTGGGGGATCATTTTTAGGTGGATGTTGTCGATTGTCTGGTGGAAGGAAATGCTCCAGGACTGTGCGGCTTGTCTCCTCTGGAGTGAAGGGGGAGCCATAATTATGCAGGAGGAGAGGAGGACACCTGTTGGGTTTACGGCCCTGAGCTATGAAGCGGTGTATGGCGCTCCAAGAAGTGGCTGAAACTTCGTTGCAGAGGTTTAGCCAACATTTACCCTTGGCTTTTCGTATCGCTGCTTTGAGTCGATTGTGGCATGCTCGCTAGAGGCCACGGAAGAAATTCTGGATTGGACTCTGTGAACTCTGCGAGCAGCGACAGAGGGAAAGGACTAGTTTTCTCAGGCCACTAAGTTCGGGAGTCCACCAGGGTTTTGAAGGCCTGGGACTGTTGGATCGTCTCCGCATGGAGGCGTCACAGGCACCTTGGAGGATGGACGTGAGGAGCAACACTACACTGTCAATCTCTTCAGGAGTGGACGCGTCTTGGAGGAGGGAAGCAACGTGATGCAGCGAAGATTCAAGATAGGATGTGAGTGTGGCCTGTTTTCACGAGGATTCAACCCATGTGTCACTGGGTTCATTTGTCACCATGTCAGCGAAAACAGAGAGAATGGGAATTTGGTCCGTGAATGCCAACTCACCCACCAGATGCTTGGCAGCATGGGCTGCTAGAGAACTTGACGCCAGTGTGACATCAATAGAGGAAGAGAGTTGACCAGTAGACCACGTAAACTGCACTGGTGGGCCTAAGACGTGCAGGTCGTTAAGGCGGGCAAAATCCTCAAGATTTTCTCCACGTGAGTCAAGTCTGGCGTTGATACCCCAGCATGGGGAGTGAGCATTGGCATCCATGCCTATGATCAGCGGAAACGGGAACCTGTTGTTGATGGATTCAATGCGAGGGAGAAAGTCGTCAGCATCTCTTTGTCCATGCCAGTATGCTGAGATGACTGAGATAGGACTGTGCGCCAGCCAGATAGCAATAGATGTAATAGCTGGGTCTGAAGAATCGATGAGCAGCACTTGGAGATTAGCACGTGCTGCTATACCTGAAGGTATATATGAACCATGAGTATAGATGGTTTGAAAACCAGACGAGGGCCAGTTGAAGTGGGCAGGAAGTTCCTGTGGAAGCACCAGGTCGGCTCTAGTTGCCTTTGCCAAATTAGAAAGCTCTAAGATGGCAGAAGGAGATTTGTGGGCGTTGGCCTGCAAGATTCTTAAAGGTCTTAGCATTGTTTTCTGGACTGCATCATTTTGGCCTTTACAAATGGGCACGTGGAAGATGTGGCCAAGTGGTTGATGGCAGTACCAGCTCTTTTACTGCAGTGGCAGCAGCGTACCTTGCTTGCTTCAGCTGTGCATTGTTTGCCTTCGTGCTCTGGAGAGCCGCATTTGAAGCAAGTAGGTGTGGCTGCAGTGCAGTTGGTAGCTCGAAGCCCGAATCCGCAGCAGCGGAAACACTGCCACAGGGTGTGGCTCCGCTCAAACCTTATCATCAGACCGGCTATGGGAATGCGTCCGTGTTGGCCCAGGGTTTCCGCCACTAGGTCGTCCACTTCCACGAAGACTGGAATGCCCACTCTTCTTTAGCGCTAGACAACAGACAATAAACAATGCTGTAGATCTATAGGTTTTTAACTTTTAATTAGACAATTTTAATTTTTATTTAGACATTTTTAATTTTCATTTAGACACTTTCATTTTTATTTAGACATTTTCAATTTTAATTTAGACATTTTTCATTTTATTTTTTAATTTTTCATTTTAATTTAGATACATCGACTTTTTATAAAAAGTCCTTGTGTCTAAATTAAAATGAAAAATGTCTAAATACAAATTAAAATTGTCTAATTAAAAGTTGAAAACCTATATATCAATTTGTAAATAGCAGAGAGAATTATCATAGATATAACTATTTTTGTAAATTTATTTATGATTATCTTTCAAACCTGAAAGGTTCAGCTTCCTAATATATATTAATGTTTCTCTCTTTTTTAATTTTAATTACTTTTTTTGTATAATATGTTTATAACTGTTTCCGTTTAAAAAAATGTAAATCGACGCAATTATCCCTAGCTGGGATATCGCGTTTTGTGTGTTGAAATAAATAAATATATTTCATAACTTTTAGCACATTAATAACATTTTGAAAGATGGAAATTTTGCTGGGAGGATATTTATCTATAAAGATAAAGGTCACTTCTACTGTCGAAATAGACCTCAAAATTAGACGCCATCCATTGACCGTCGCCGCAAACTAGCGGTCTTAGGTCAGTGACAAAGCCACAACATTAGGTTTAGCAAACTGAGAAAAGTCCGTCCTAGGCTGACGAAGGCGAGGGACTTGGGCGCTTCTCAGTTTGCCAAAACTGGTGTTGTGGCTTTGTCGCCAACCCGAGACCGCTAGTTTGCGGCGACGGTCAATAGATGGCGTCTAGATTTGATGTCTAAGTTGACCTTTATCTTTATAGAACATTTTAAAAGTCGAAAATTCAAAAGTAGCAGCTATAATTCATAAGTAAACTCAAATAAGACTATGAAATTCAAATTTTTCCACTATCCCTATATATATAATAGTCAGTGTATGTATGTATGTATCATATATTTTAAACTGTATAATAATGACACTTTCTATTTGCTACCACCCCCATATTTTGTATATATGCTATATCTTTATTAATATAACCTGTACACCCTTTTTGTATATAAACTAAAATTGGTGACGTCAAAATAAAGATCCAAAGAGAGAGCGGTCAGCTGGTGGCAGCAGGGACAGAGAGGTGAAAAAAGGCAACGCCCAGCGCATGTGGGGTCCCAAGGGACATTCTTATAGAGACCCCCTAAAACAGGACAAGTTTTGGCAGGGGGTCGGCAGATGTTCTAGGGAGTGTTTCTCGGCAGTTCGCTTCAGCCTGTCTGTCTCACACACTCTCCCTCCATGTCTCGATAATAAACATCAAAGTTGGTGTCATGGCCTCTACCTCTGTTCCGTGGGCTGTCCCCGATCCCTCTTTGTGCTAACATCTAGCCCTGCCACTGCTTCTTGTTGTCCGCGTGGGGGAAGATCATCAATACTCGCCTCACGTACACGACTGCCAGCTTATCCATACGTCGGCACATTGCAACAATATTACAGAAAGTAGACAGGATAACTGAGGACAGCGGCATGCAGAGGATGACAGCGGCACCGGTGTTCAACGGCGCATTCGTGTGGATGCTCCTTCTACTTGTCCTCTACCTTGACGATCCAGTGGACCATCTCAAAGACGCTATGCGAGGACTAGCTGTACCTCGCATCGAGCAGATCATCATCGCCCCCATCGACATCTCCTGCGCCACGAACATCTTCCTCCATCGGCTCGAACAGACAGACAAGATTCATCGAGAAATCCTGGCTACGCCCCGCTTACCAGCATCGACGATATCCCATGGCAACTGTTGGGTCAGATTCCCAGCAAACAGACCCAACAAAGATGTAAACATTCTTTTACATCATATATAAATACACGCAGTGTCTCGCCGAAAGTGTTTGGTGTCCAGATGGAAGTCCCACAGCAATGGCCGACGGTGGTTTAAAGGCTAAGGCAGGGGAAGACACAGCCCTGGGCGTGAATCCCAAGATCTGCCAGGGGAAGACACAGCCCCGGACGCGTATCCCAAGATCTGCTGTAGGAAGATGACATCGGCCCTGATTAAGTAGCCAGAAGCCCGATGCAAACAGAAGCAGAAGAAAACCAGGAACCGGGGAGACATTCAGTTGGAGACGATGCCTATACCGTTAAAGTTCACCCACAGTCCAGCACAGGATCTACACCAGAAAAGGACTTCGAGCATTCGTCTTTGTTAAACCAACCATCTCTTCACCTCCTTTTTCCTTTCCTTTCTTCCTTCTTTTAATTTTGTATATAACTTGTGACATCACATTTTTTGATAGATGGGGCATATTTAGTAATTTTTTTTTTGATTTCTTAAAGAAGAAATTAGTGCATAAATTTTTCAGAGGGCAGGCATCTTAAATTTTATTTGATTTCATTGTTAATCTAAATTATCTCTCAATAAGAAAGATAAATTTTAAAATTTCGTTAATATTTATTTAATTCTAAATTGATTTCTCATAGGTTGAGCAAGTGTATTTGCTAATTCAGAATTTTCCTTTAAAATAAAAAATAATAAAATATTTTTTTTTCATTTTTTTTAATATAATAATATTATTAAATTAAATTTTATTGCCCTCTATCGTTAAAATTTTACACAAATAAATTTACTGGCAATGCGTTTCTTTTTTAAATCTCTACAGACCTTACTGCAATGATATGATTTAACGAATGAGAGGGCTTGACTCATCAGTAGTGAACCCTCTCAGCGGTTTCGCCAAATTAATCTCTAGACCGCTCTACTATTGTATTGGACTGGTTTTGTTATATACCCTGCATTTTCTATGGAAGGCAGCTAAATGGTGTTTAGTGAACTATGGACATAAGCTTATAGGTCTGTAGAGGTACATACATATAAATTTCAAGGTATTGCATCGAGCAAAGCTCTTCCGCGCAAAACATGTTTTCATAACCATTATATATTAGTAAATTAAATTTTATTGCCCTCTATCGTTAAAATTTTACACAAATAAATTTACTGGCAATGCGTTTCTTTTTTAAATCTCTACAGACCTTACTGCAATGATATGATTTAATGAATGAGAGGGCTTGGCTCATCAGTAGTGAACCCTCTCAGCGGTTTCGCCAAATTAATCTCTATACCGCTCTACTATTGTATTGGACTGGTTTTGTTATATACCCTGCATTTTCTATGGAAGGCAGCTAAATGGTGTTTAGTGAACTATGGACATAAGCTTATAGGTCTGTATTATGTCCATAGTCCACTAAACACCATTTAGCTGCCTTCCATAGAAAATGCAGGGTATATAACAAAACCAGTCCAATACAATAGTAGAGCGGTCTAGAGATTAATTTGGCGAAACCGCTGAGAGGGTTCACTACTGATGAGCCAAGCCCTCTCATTCATTAAATCATATCATTGCAGTAAGGTCTGTAGAGATTTAAAAAAGAAACGCATTACCAGTAAATTTATTTGTGCAAAATTTTAACGATAGAGGGCAATAAAATTTAATTTACTAATATATAATGGTTATGAAAACATGTTTTGCGCGGAAGAGCTTTGCTCGATGCAATACCTTGAAATTTATATGTATGTACCTCTACAGACCTATAAGCTTATGTCCATAGTTCACTAAACACCATTTAGCTGCCTTCCATAGAAAATGCAGGGTATATAACAAAACCAGTCCAATACAATAGTAGAGCGGTCTAGAGATTAATTTGGCGAAACCGCTGAGAGGGTTCACTACTGATGAGTCAAGCCCTCTCATTCGTTAAATCATATCATTGCAGTAAGGTCTGTAGAGATTTAAAAAATAAACGCATTGCCAGTAAATTTATTTGTGTAAAATTTTAATAATATTATTTTTTTTAATATTCCGAGAATTTTTTGTATATTCAAGTTTTATTACTCCGTAATAAATATTGAGATTTTGGGGTTTTTATGGAGCGACCAGACAGTCTTGAACAAGTTTTCACAGGGATCAGATGCGGTTGTGGAGTGGGGCGTTTTGGGCCATGGGGCTTGAGCTGGTAAGTTAACTTAAATTTTGATATAACAAAGCATGGTAAAAACCATGGCAATACCAAATTTTGATAGACTCGACTATTTTAGATATTCTAGATAATAAGATATTTTAAGGTATTAAGCCTATTAAGAATATTAAACTTCATTGTTTTTGCCTACTTATGTCATATCATGGTAAATACATTTTTTTTTATTTTGTGTAAAATTCCTTTTGCCGAATAAAGTTAATGTGGATATTTATATAATGTGTGTTAGTGTTCATATCAAACCACATATCACATGTAAAACCTTGGTGTGTGTGTTATAGATTTTGAGTGTATATGTTTAAAATTTAATCTACAGTGGTTAAAGTCCAAAGGGGCTTATTGTTTTTACTATAAATTGCGAATATGTATGTACCTGGGTTTAACCCATGAGTTAGATAAGATCAGGATATAGATGTCATAGTGAGACGTAAGGACAAAATCTTACAATTGGCGCTCAACTACAAATCACATGTAAACCCGGGTGTACACTATATTTACCGTATATATATATATGTTGAAACTACTTTGAGCTAGCCAGGCTAAGATAGAGACGTTTCCAAATGGAAAGTAAGAAGAAACCTTACATTGGCGCCCACGCGAGGCAAGATTACTGTTGAAAAGTGTAAAACAACTTTACATGAAGTAAACCCCATGACCTGAAATAAGAACCTCATGCTCTACCACGATTCAGCTATTTATCGCTAAGACAAAAAAATTTTTTAATTCTATTTATTTCCCTATGCATTCATGGAAATACGTTATACTTAAAATAAATAAAAGATAACGTTGTAAGTTAAAAAATTTAATTACGTTAGGTTTATAATGAAAGAACGTTGTAAACTAAATTTTATTGTGTTAGGCTTAAATAGAAACCCACGAGTTGAAAAAGGTATTTTATGCTTTAGTGTATACGACAATTTTTTACCTTTTATTGTTGTTTTTAACTTTATGTTGGGTGCACGCATTAAATTTTTTTTTAAATTATCGTTATTTTTAACCATTCAGTCCCACGAGTTGAAAAAGGTATTTCATGCTTTAGTGTATACGACAATATTTTACCTTTTATTGTTATTTTTAACTTCATGTCGAGTGCACACATTAATTTTTTTTAAAATTATCATTATTTTTAACCATTCAGTCCCACGAGTTGAAAAAGGTATTTCATGCTTTAGTGTATACGACAAATTTTTACCATTTATTGTTGTTTTTAACTTCATGTCGAGTGCACACATTAATTTAAAAAAAAAATAATCGTTATTTTTAACCATTCAGTCACACGAGTTGAAAAGGTATTTCATGCTCTAGTGTATACGACAAATTTTTACCTTTTATTGTTGTTTTTTTAACTTCATGTCGAGTGCACACATTAATTTTTTTAAATTATCGTTATTTTTAACCATTCAGTCCCACGAGTTGAAACAGGTATTTCATGCTTTAGTGTATACGACAAATTTTTACCTTTTATTGTTGTTTTTTAACTTCATGTCGAGTGCACATATCAATTTTTTTAAATTATCGTTATTTTTAACCATTCAGTCCCACGAGTTGAAACAGGTATTTCATGCTTTAGTGTATACGACAAACTTTTACCTTTTATTGTTGCTTTTAACTTCATGTCGAGTGCACACATTAATTAAAAAAAAAAATTATCGTTATTTTTAACCATTCAGTCCCACGAGTTGAAAAGGGTATTTTATGCTTTAGTGTATACGACAATTTTTTTTACCTTTTATTTATTTTTTTTTTAACTTCATGTCGAGTGCACACATTAAATTTTTTTTAAATTATCGTTATTTTAACCATTCAGTCCCACGAGTTGAAAAAGGTATTTCATGCTTTAGTGTATACGACAAATTTTTACCTTTTATTGTTGTTTTTTTTAACTTCATGTCGAGTGCACACATTAATTTTTTGAAATTATCGTTATTTTTAACCATTCAGTCCCACGAGTTGAAACAGGTATTTCATGCTTTAGTGTATACGACAAAATTTTACCTTTTATTGTTGTTTTTAACTTCATGTCGATTGCACACATTAAATTTTTTAAAATTATCGTTACTTTTAACCATTCAGTCCCACGAGTTGAACCAGGTATTTCATGCTTTAGTGTATACGACAAATTTTTACCTTTTATTGTTGTTTTTAACTTCATGTCGAGTGCACACATTAATTCTTTTTAAAAATTATCGTTATTTTTAACCATTCAGTCCCACGAGTTGAAAAGGGTATTTTATGCTTTAGTGTATACGACACATTTTTACCATTTATTGTTGTTTTTAACTTCATGTCGAGTGCACACATTAATTTTTTTTTAAATTATCGTTATTTTAACCATTCAGTCCCACGAGTTGAAAAAGGTATTTCATGCTTTAGTGCATACATGTGTGTGGTTGATGTGTACCACATTCTAATTCTAAGTTTAGAATGTTGGAAAGGTAATTTCTTCCTTTGTATAGATTCTGAAAGTTTGGGACGCTAACTTGGGCTTAAAAACAATGCCTTTTTCAAAACCTGAGAGTTTCCCACAGGCTCCAAATTTAGAACCTCTAGGGATATCTTTGATTGACACGCTGGGGCAGCGGCCACATCTGTAGAGGGGTGGAATGATGGACGTGAAAAACAACAGATGTGCATGCAGGATGTTTTCGAGAGGGGAGGTAAGCTATGGGGAATGGAGGTATTTTTGGGGGGACATGTGCAAAACACATGTATTGACAATAGCTGGAAAGTGAGAAAACAACTAACAAGCAGTTCACCGCCAGCTCCCGAGTTGAAAGGTCAGTTTTGCTATCCTCCCCGCTTTTGCGGGTAGGTTTTTCACGTCTTAAATATTCCATTTTCCTTTGTCTTTCATCATTACCTTCTTAATTATAAGATAAATGAAACTTATTTTTTTTACTACAGTTCAATAATTCTTATATATTTTAATTATTTCCATTCAACAAAATTTTCCGCTCGCATAAGTCTGATATTTCCTTTGAATTTGTCAAATTGTTCTCCAGTTACCTCTCATCCTTATAGTGTTTAACATTTATCAATATGATAATCCAAAGCATCTATTTCTTATCTAAAGTTCCTATGTCATGCGGTTTATTTAATTTACGAGTGTTTTCAATTATTTTTATTCAATAAAGATCACTTTATATGGGACAGTTAATATAAATTTTCAGGTAGTACCCATGAGATAGGACAACTGAATTAATATTTATTTACTGGGAATTTATTTTTTTTAATTTATGTGTAAAATCAGCATGATACTCAACTATATATTTCAGATTATTGCAACATTAAGTTTTATTACAAATTTTAGCATATCATGCATTTTGGATTGACAATTAGATTCATTTAACGTCCACCTATCCACAGGGTTTTATTTATTTCATTTTCTTGTAATCCAGGTATTTCATAATATATCTTGTAGGTCTCGCCTTCTAGAATGGGTCTGATTTTTTTTTTTGGAATACATTATATTTAGCCAAAGAATAATTCCCCTCAGTCATGCACATTTTTAATTGTTAAGTGATACAGCAATATTTATTGGTACCATGTATATGATCATATTTAGCAATTTTGGTGAGTTTGCATTATTTATTTTAATTTTATTCCGCACTTAGATATGCATACTTACCGATTTTTTTTTTCTTCTCTTCAAGAGCAGGCATTGAATAGATATGATGTATCCAGGGACAATCTCCATATTTTATTTCAATCTCTTGGGTATGGGAAGGCGAAAAGCCTTTATGACTTTAGTAGTTTGATTTTACTAAACAATTAAATATTGTGTGTATTATTCACTTACTACTTTATATATTTATAATTTTATATTTCAGCTATCCATCTCGCAATTTATCTTTTTGTTTACTTATCTATCTAGATCTCACAATTATTTGTGTACATATCTTTATGGTATTTAACGTCTTCAATATAATAATTTAAAGCCCTCTTATTTAATGTACATTGTCATGCGCAGTATTTGATTTTTTTATTTTTTTGTTAACTTTATATGCAATTTTCTTTTAAAATCTAACCCCGATATTGTAGACAAGCGTATAGTTTAGCTAGCTTCTTTAAATCGTTGAATTATCAATTTATTCTCGATATGGTATAATTCACTATATTTATGCGACAATACAACCACGATAAATTTTCAAAATGGCAGTCGATGGACGCGTACATATTTTATTCTATAGAGTGATGGTTTATTTTATTTCTATGTCCATATATGCACATAGGTGCCTATGGATTTGTTTAATTTTATTAAGGTCTTCTGTTATATTTTCTGTATTTAAGGCTTCACGCTTGAAATATTCCATCTCCTTTTAGTTCTTCACCATTATTTTTTTTTTACTGTAAGTTCAATATGACTAGTAATATTGTAAGTCAAGGCTTAATGATTTATTTCAAATACTTTATCCAACAAAATTTCCTCTCGATAAATTTGAAGGTATTTTTTTTTGGTTTGCCAGATTGTGCCCTTTGTCCTCTCTTATCTATATGGTATTTAACGTTTTCAATATAATAATCTAAAGCATTTATCCTCTTATCTAATGTATATAAGTCATGCAATTTATTTAATTTATAAACGTTTTTAATTATATTTTTCTGTATTTGCTAGTGATTTCATCCTACAGGTTTAATAGCATGCTAGTATTTATTTTCTTTTATTCGATAATATGATTGCTTATTTTAATTTTATGTCCATATATGAACGGAATGTCCAGACCTAAGTGTTCGCTTCGAATATCGATCGTAAACAAGTTTAGTCATACCTTCCCGCAAATCTCTTCCTTAGCTTTTATTTCATATAATGATCAATTTTTTTAGTAACAATCAATATAGATTCCTGGTAACGCATACTAAATAAAAACAGTATTTTTGATTGTTTTTATTTTGTTAACCTTATATGAATGTGCATTTCTGTTTAAAACTTAACCCCGATATCTTAGGCAAGCGTATAGATTAGCTTGCTTCTTCGAATCGTTGAATAGGATCATATTTTTTTTGATAAGGCATAATTTACTATAGATGCTTACATGACGAAATACAATCACAGCGAAATTCCAAGATGGCGGTCAAGTGACGCGCCAGGCAACCGACTTTCATTCCATGATGCCTCCAACTATATATGATCTTAAATATCCTGTATACACACTGGCATGGGAAAGTCATCTTGAATTGATAAATGTGCAATTTTTTTTTTCAAAATGTCTTAGGTAGAAATTTCCAAGATTCTATTTCTGAAACATTTTCTTGGATGGAGATAAATATAAGCATCTTGATAGTATCTGATTACAGTGAATAGTTGCCAGCAGAAGGCATGATGAAATCCCATAGGAATTTAGACCAGTCATATGTTTAGTTTTTGTTTTTATTAGTAATTCTGAACCTTTATAAAGCAAAGAAAGGTGGGCGTCAGGATATATCCTGATAGCTGGGTGTGTGTCTTTATCAAAGGAAGTAGTTATTCCGTTTAATGGGGATTACAACAATCATCGAATATTAACAAATTATCTTTGGTAAATATGAACAACTAAATAGTACCAATTTTTCTCGGTCACCCTTGATTGTGTATTCTTTTGTATGTGTCACAGCATATTACAAAGAAATACTGCACATAATTTTATCTCTCCCATTTATAAGTGTATATTTTATTATTTAGTTATTTTCGCATCCAACCTAATAATAATTTTATAGTACGATAATCCATGCACAGAATTTGATGGGAAAGTCCTTTTTTTTATGTAAGTAGTGAAATTTGCTGTTTCTTTCTTTAACTCCAGCCAAAGAACGATATCATTGCCTTTATATCTTGCATCCTTGGAAGCTAATAGCATTATTTCAGAACTAAATGCTATGTGCAGATTTAGCAATCTTTCAGATGGATAGTTACAAATAACTTTAGATAAGCAATGATAGTGAACCTTGCACCTCGTGTATGTTTGCACTTGACTGGTTTTGATAAGCCCTTCTAGAAACCCTTATCTATTCTACCACCTTCAGATTGTTTTGGGCACCAGAGGCCTGTAACAAAGGAGAGATTTATAGTATCAGAACAGACCCAGAACTCGTTTCGACATCGGCTTTCATAGTTTTATGGAATGTGGCATTAGACATTGGTAATCAGTAGCAAGGACTACATTTCTGGGAGATCGGGAATAGGCCTTGTAGATTAAGTAGAATATCTTGCGTAGTTTAAACAATGGGCGTCGGAGCATGCAATTTTGTCTGTAAAATTGTATATTATATAATAGGACTAAGATGCTCACGAAGGTGGACGTGAGTGAAGAACGACATAGAACATAATGTCCCGATGGACGCCACAGAGCGTATGACCACATGGCATGAACCAGTTAAAGGATGGGCCTTTGTGGTAGTATGTGAAGAAATCATCTGAAATATATGCATCATTTATAAAATATAGATTTAATCTATATACATCCATCTGCAGGCTGATGCACCTGGTTTTCGCTCAGATCTTCCAAAAATCAGCTAATCGACATGCCAAGTAAATTACGCAAGATATGGTAGTGCCAACCCGGACTTGATCAGATGTGTCTAAGCTCGGTTCATCTCTATCATACCACGAAAATCACTGCGACAGCCATGTCTTAACGAGACAAATCTTTGATACCATTACAACATATATATGCTAAGTGTCCAGCACTGTATCCTGACGAAGTTCCGATAGAAAGGCGTGCTGAATCAAGCCAGGTCAGGACAAAATACACGATATCATGAAAGGCGTAAGAGAGATTAGCCAACAATTGACAGTAACTTTTTTTCAAACCAACGTGTAGTGAACAAGAGTTCGGGCTGGAATGGGGAAAGGAACAGTAAGATGGAAAGTTGCATAAGAAACAGTCATTTCATAAAAATTCATTATGCATTAAATGGAAAAGATAAAATTGAGCAGAATTTTTCTTTTTAGAATTTTTCTTTATGACACCTTAAAATTTGAAATCTTATGTCAAAATTTTCAGAGCTACTCATGTCAATGCATATTGCAGGTGTAGACAAAGTAAGATGGAAAGTTGCATAAGAAACAGTCATTTCATAAAAATTCATTATGCATTAAATGGAAAAGATAAAATTGAGCAGAATTTTTCTTTTTAGAATTTTTCTTTATGACACCTTAAAATTTGAAATCTTATGTTAAAATTTTCAGAGTTACTCATGTCAATGCATATTGCAGGTGTAGACAATCAGCATTGTTTAATGTTAAAAATTAGGTGTGACCCATTTTGATACAAATGTTCGAGTTATAGGACAACTGACTTTTGTACATGCATATATCTCCAATTCCCATGACAAGGCTGCCCTTTCTATTTTGGCTGGAGCAAACTGTTTATCTAACTTTATTGCGTTTTAACTAGCCTACAGTGTTGTGGGTTCTCTTTCTGTTGTTAACAAGATAACTACCTAGCCCAGTGTGTATAAAGGAATAAAATCATAGACTGTCAGGATGCTATTACACTAGTAATGATTAATAGTTCATTCTGATATACAGTAAAGGCAGAGAGGACAGCGCCTTTATTAATGGATTACCCTAGCTAGCTAGTTCAATACACCCAGGAAGAGCTTATCTCCCCGAAGGGGAGATTAGGGGGTGAAAACTGGCTCTCTGGAATTTTCCTCTAAAAATTTTTCGGTGGCTCTCGCCCTGAACGAATGTCGGACTTTGGTATAGAGCTGGCAGGGGAGGAATAGTATACTAGAGTAGTTCAAAATGAAGAATGATAATAGATCGGGATCCAATCCCGATGACGGGTTTCAGGGAAACACCAGAGGGATGAAAGGGGAGTGAAATGTGTTAAAAACGATGGAAGAGAGAAGCGGGAGAGGGGATGAAAAGGGAGTGAAATGTGTTAAAAAACGATGGAAGAGAGAAGCGGGAGAGGTGATGAAAGGGGAGTGAAATGTGTTAAAAACGATGGAAGAGAGATGCGATGGAAGTAAGATGAAAGGGGTGTTGAAAGAGATAAAAAGGAGTGGGAAAGTGTTGAAAGGACGATGAAAGAGTGATGAAAAGGGCGTTGAAGTGTATGAAAAGGCGTTGAAGTGTGTTAAAAATAGATGAAAAAGAGATAGAAAGATGCAGAAAGATGTTGAAGGAGAAAGAATTGAGGATTGATAAAGAGTTTGTAAATAGAAGATATATAGAAAGACGGTGGGAAGATGATAGAAGAAAGTACATTTAATGTGTAAAGCGTAGCTGTCGACCGCAATATCGCCTCGATAGAACTATTTTTTTTTTACTATTCATCTAGACTAGAGGCCAATATCTGTAAATAGTACATATTATGCACTGAGGGTTCGTGTAAGCTGATTTACCTAAATTTCAGCAACTGTATACACTAATTTATTTACATAGGCTTATGTTAGTTATAATATTAGGTTATATATTAATTAACAAATATGTATTATCCTTTTTTTTAAGAAGCAATTTTTTATTGGCTGCAATCTTGGTTTTAATGTTGGTATGTGATATTTAAGAGTTACTCAGTTTTTTTTAACAACGCTTTGTTCTTAGTGATAGGCTGTGATTTAAAGAGTTCCAGCTTTCTTTTATTTTTCTAGCTACGAGTTTGTTTTAGCGTTGTAATGAATCTTAAAATTTCGGTTTTCCTTTTTTTTATTTTAAGCTACATCTTGTCCTAGTGTGATGATGAACTTTAAAGAGTTTTCAATTTTTTATTTTAAGCTAACAATTTTGTCTTAGTGTTATGGTGAACTTTGAATAGTTTGCAGTTTTTCTTTTTATTTTAAAATATAACGTGTGTTCTAAACTTCCAGTTTTTCCTACTTTATTTTATGTTAACAATTTTGTCTTAGTGTTATGGTGAACTTTAAATAGTTTGCAGTTTTTTCCTATAACGTGTGTTCCAGTGTTAAGTGACCGTTGAAAGGAGCTTTAACACCCTGTTTCAGTGTTAGTGTGTTATTTGTCTCAACCTTGTCTTTGTGCAGTATATCGTCTCACAACCTTGCTGTAGTGCTTGTTGCCATCTTTAAAGATCTTCACAATTTGTTTTAATAGTAGTGTGTCATTTAGAGAAAATTGTCACAACCTTATCCTTGTATAGTACACCGTTTTTACACCGTTTTATTTAATGAGTTATATGAGAGATTTTAGATATAAAATAAAAGTTACTATTTACATGAGCCAAGTCGACCCAGCAGTTAGAGCAAGAGGGGGGGAACTCAGATATTTCCTCCTTCCACGTGACGCCACTGTTTACCCCGACCGGTTGGTCCAGATAAGAGGGAATACCAGGAAACTCTGTCCTCCTGACTTCACTCCCTCCACACGAGAAACAGCGTCCCGCTGTTTACTAGTCGGTCACATGACTTTGGGCAATCTGTTCTTGTACTTCGGGGTCGTGGTAGGGCTTCATGCTCACTACATGGACGATATCTTGGGTTTTTCGTCTTCTCCTAGCGTAGAATTGTCACAACCTCCCATAGTGTAGTACATAGTTGAAAGAGTCTTCACAACCTTGTTTTAATGATAGTTTGTCATCTTTAAGAGTTGTATCAACCTTGTTTTAATATAACACATCGTTTTGAAGAGCTTTCACAACCTTGTCAGGATATGATTTAGGAAAATTTTAGTTTTTTTTTTAATTTTTATGTATCAGTTTTTTTTTTGCTACAACCTTGTGTTTGTATTAAATGTCCATTGTAAGGAGTTTTCAGTTTCTTTTTTTTATTGAAGATGCTATTCTGTATTAATAGCAGGTTGTGATTTAAGACTTAAGTTCAACAGTTTATTTTGTTTTAATTTCTTATTTAAGGTTCTGAACTTTGGTTCAACTTTAAAATTAGATAAAGGGGCTTAGACGCACTAGATAATTGCTGTGCTTGTAACCAATTCTCTATGGACAGACTTGGAACTTGCGTTGGGTAAAACTTGACTCCCTGTAATCCCTGGGTCCAGAATACAGTCCAAAGAGAATTTCTAATGAGAGTGTGTAAGGCAGTTACAGTCTAAGAATTGATATGATAGAGTAACAAGTAACCTCTGTTGTTGAACTCCAGAACGAGCTGGGTACAGAAAGCCCTATAAGTCCAAAGAAAGAGTTTAGCTGAAAAGCAGGGAAAGAAGAATGCCAATAATCTTATGGGAAGTAGCGTTGGCGAAACACTTGTAGACCCATCATATTCGGCAATGAGGTAAATGCTTGAAGTTCAGTTCGCTCCATTTAAGTGCTAGTTTTGATGATTCGTTTGTTTAGACACCAAGTGTCAAGATAAGAAGATTTTCAAACTGTTATACACACATTTAAAGTGTTAGGTTAGATTTCAGCATTTGATTGTTAACAATCATTTTTATTAATTTGTTTAAGTATAAAGAAAGTTTATCTACGTATAGATAATTGATATATAGAGTTTGTATGAGGCAATTTTTTTAAGTAAATAGGGCTTTAGTTCCCACTTTGTCTTAATTAGTAATTTTATTTGATTTCTCATTTGTCCTGAAAGTTTCGTTATGATTAGGTTCTATTGATGAGATTAATTAGTACTTTGGCATTTGTAGCAATTTTTAACTATAGTATGTATGCAGTCTGTGAATGAAATATGTATGAATGGAATGACTAATGAATGTTGTAAAAGTTAAAAACTATTATATTGTGAGCCCAAAATACATTAGAATAGGGTTAGGGAACTAATAGGTTCAATTTTCAATTTTTGATTTCTTTATTTGTTAGGATCGAATGGCCTCACAGGGTGGTACAACTCTATGGTTAGGAAAGTATTCGCTCCATTTTGTTAGGTCTCCTTTTTAAAGGAGTATGAGCATGATTTCTTTTATTGGAGTATTCAAGTACTCTTTGTCATTTATATCAACTTGAATTTTAAGAGTCGTAGACAATGGTCATGTCTTGATTCTCAGACTGGAAGATTGTGGGAGGTTATGATCAGACTGGAAAGCCCACAAGACTTCTCCTCAGTAGAGGGAGCGGAGAGGTATCAGGTGAACTTTGTGCTAGGTGGATGGATTCAGTTGCCGACGTCGCAAACTAAGTGTACAGCGACAAACCTCGGATAACCGATCTGACATCGTAGTTTACGACGCGTTAAGCGTGGCTGAAATGAGGGTGATTCAGTCGGGAGATTGGAAAGGATCGGCACGTTGGATGCTCTTCTATATATTGCGCAGCCTGGAACTAATCCCCGATGGACGAGCTTAGAAACATGTGCTGGGTAAAGAAATCGAATTCCCTGTAACTCCTTGTCTCTTAGTCAAAGTCTAAAGGGGTTTTCTAATGAGGGTTAACAATTGAGCATGTAAGAAACAAGTTACGATTAGACGAGGCGATTCCGTCTACAGATTTTAGGTTCCAATTAGCAAAGAGACAGATGGATTGTCCAGATTCTTTGCGTTTTATATCGCCCCAGGCTAGCAAAAGTTAATCACTTAACTAAAGACTATCAGTCTACCATACGTTTAGTTAGAACGAATTTAAGTCTAAATATCAGTTAGTAAGTAAAATTTTTTTTTACGGGAGTAACTCATTATAAGATAAGATAAATTTTTAAATTAGTAGGACACCTAAATGAATTTTTGAAGCAGATTGCCAGAACAAGCCAATATAGCGTTTCAGATTTAAAAGGGAAGAATTTTTTTTTAAGGGAAGACCGATTCGGCCGTGAAATGGCCAAGAGCAATGAGTTTATTTTATCTTATTCTATTTGGACATAGAGTCAATATTTTTTTTTGAGATATTAAGAACTCGAGTGGGAAGATGTATCACAAAGTATGAGTTAGACCTAGGTTATTAATCATCATATTTATTTTCAGGGTTAATTTTTTTAGTGGATTTGTTGGTCAAAAATATGAGTACACATTCTATAGATAATCTAAACAATGTATAGTAGAGGTTAACTACATGTTCAGGTAAAGAACAAAGATAGGTGAGATTGTCATCACGATAAGGTAATTTAGAAATAACCTGGTCTAGGGAAGTAGTTGACTACCAAGATTTCCTTTCCTATAAATTTTCTCTTGGATTGAGAGGGACGGGGAACATGCCAGACAAATACTCCCAATGACGAGTTGATAAGAATAAAGTTTTAAGATATTACATATGTGTGAATTTTGAAATACTAGTGAGATGACTTAGACCCTCAGTGCATATCTACTCGTATTATTATTACTTTATATTCAATATTATCATTTATCATATATCATTCCCTATTATACTCATGTATATCTATATATATATATATATATATGTAAAGCTCAATCAATTTGGATTATTGGTTATTGACACAAGATAACGGGACCAAGTCCTAATAAGCAGGTGGCGTGTGACATTTCGGTAGCAGCGTTGTTATCATCTTCAACCAAACAGACTGAATGAGAAATCTCACCACAGCATATATATTTGTTTATTATTTATATCCTCTATATCAACGCCATCTCTTCTCTATGTATTTATATTATATCCGCTCAAATTTTTTGGTATATGTCGTGCCCCTCGTTATTTTACTATATTGTTGTCGTTATATATACTCATTATTATCACATATCATATATCATTCCCTATATTATATTCATGTATATCTATGTATATATATGTAAGGCACAATCAATTTGAATTATTGGTTATTGACACATGATAACGGGACCAAGTCCTAATAAGTAGGTGGCGTGTGACATTTCGGTAGCAGCGTTGTTACCATCTTCAGCCAAATATACTGAATGAGAAATTTAACCACAGCATATATATTTTTGTTTATCATTTATATCTTCTGTATCAACGATATTTCTCCTCTATGTATATATATCATGTTCATACATTTTTTGTTTGGTATATATCTTTCCCCTCGTTATTTACCATATTGTTGTCATTATTTAATCTTATATATCACTTTTAATTTCTTTTGCCATATATAACCTTATATAATCATTCTTTTGCTTTTGTATTATAAAATTACCACATGCACCCCATTATCTATAGCTAAATAAAGAATTTTAAAGATATGTTTTAGGAATTGTACATATCTATGTTAACACGCACAATTCCTTGGCGCCCTTAATAATTATGTTTACCTAGGAGGTACTAAGAATTTGTTTGTATAGAATCGGTGCTTAGACCATCCCACACCTCCACCCATAGGGACTATGGCTGGGAACATGTGGACTCACCTCACACCTGGGTCAAGACCCTCTGACGTACAAACAGTGAAAGATGGGCTAGTACTTTGCCCACTAAATGGTAGGATGAGATTTCCCTCAATACTACGATGAGCTAACATGTTCTAGGTTCCATGGCCCGTTTGTTTCCCCCTTGCCTGAGTGTCAGTGGTTACATACTGATATCGTAAAAGAATGCATTTCTCCCAATTTCATATTTCTCATAGAGTATGAACAGATATGAATTAGAAAAAACACATTCTTTCACTCTGGCAGGGGAGGAATTGTTGGGTCAGATTCCCAGCAAACAGACCCAACAAAGATGTAAACATTCTTTTACATCATATATATATATATACACGCAGTGTCTCGCCGAAAGTGTTTGGTGTCCAGATGGAAGTCCCACAGCAATGGCCGACGGTGGTTCAAAGGCTAAGGCAGGGGAAGACACAGCCCTGGGCGTGAATCCCAAGATCTGCCAGGGGAAGACACAGCCCCGGACGCGTATCCCAAGATCTGCTGTAGGAAGATGACATCGGCCCTGATTAAGAAGAAACCTTACACAACCACCGCAAAAAGTGATCACCAAGCCTCATCGCAAGCGACTCCACAAGACTCATCCAAGATAGCAATACATCTGGTAGGAGAATTTTCTCTATTAATGTAACACTATCTCCGTTTTTTTCTCCCACTAAATTAGCTACTCAATCAATACCCTGTTTATGACAATAGCATTATTATTGTAAATTCATTAAGTTCTTCCTTTCACCTGCCTCATTACTTTTTAATTAATTCAACCTTAGATCTGTATAAAACATTTAACATTAATCAATTATATTATTCATTATTATTATTTTGTGTTTCATTTAACCACTCATTAGCAATGCCGTCAGCCATCAACAACTATTTTTTTCTTCAAATCGTAATCTTCATCATCTCTAGGCTTACACACATATTATAACTTCAACCATCTTTCTCATCATTTTAAAAACTTTTAATATATTGACAACATTAATATTTTTAATAGTTTAAGATATTTTTGAATTTATATATTTTATCTATATCGTTTTTCTAATTTTATCGTTGACGTCTCCTAACCTCCCCTGCCCATACCTTCTCGTGCATTGTCCAAGGGTTCCCTGTTCGCCAATTTTTTATTTTTTTTCCATTGATTGATCCAACTGAGAAATCATTCCTCGCTATATCATTCCCAATAGTGAGTTCAGGATACCCAGCTAGATTATTTTTCTTATCACCCGGCAACATAATTTTTTTTTATTACCATTCAAGTCGGGTGAAATCATCATTGGCAACAGAACAACCCTTGCAGCTACCTTCCCTTTCTTCATTCCCCAATCTCTTATATTCCCCTCAAGAGATTCTTGCTCGCCAGATTATTTTTTTAATCCAACTGGAAACATCCTTCCTCGCTATATCGTTCCCAATAGTGAGCTCAGGATACCCAGCTAGATTCTTTTTTTTTTCTTTCTTTTTATTACCCGGCTCATCATTTGTATCATTTTATCATTTTTATTTTATTTTTTCATCATACAAGCTGGGTATAATCATTATTGGCAGCAGTACATCTCTTGCGTTTACCTTTCCCTTTCCACATTCTTCAACCTACATACCTCTCCCTGCTAGTCTGAACTAATAATGCAGACTGAATATCTTGAACGTTCTGTTAATGAAAACAGTACCTCACTAACACAAGTTCGTACTGCATTGCAGAACTCATTTAGCTATTTCTTTGCAGGAACATACTCAGACATCCCATATACCCTCATTAACCCTCTGCGTCAACTTATAATCTTAGTTCAACTTAATAGTTTTATGCTTTTCTCTTTTAGTTATTTTTTCATTCAATGGGTTCTCAATTTTTTTCTATAAGTAAATTACTTTTACAGCATTTCTAATTTTATCTTGCATATTTTCTCAATTTTATCATTTATTCTTATGTATTTTTCTTTAATCATATTCTATATCTTATTGAGACGTCATCATTATATTATTGTCCTTTTTATTATCCTATACTTATAATAATTTTAACTAATTTGTGCCCAAATTATTTCTTTTGATTTTATAATAGGTTTGTTAGGTCATCATTCATGTTATTTCATTCCCCCAAACAAACCTTCATCACCGGGGACACATTCTATCGTATATTTTAAACTGCATAATAATGACACTTTCTATTTGCTACCACCCCCATATTTTGTATATATGTTATATCTTTGTTAATATAACCTGTACACCCTTTTTGTATATAAACTAAAATTGGTGACATCAAAATAAAGATCCAAAGAGAGAGCGGTCAGCTGGTGGCAACAGGGACAGAGGGGTGGAAAAAGGCAACGCCCAGCCCATGTGGGGTCCCGAATCCAAAAATTCATAAGCCTAATACACCGTTACGCCCTATTGTGTCATATGCTGGCTTATCACTTTTCCCTCTCACAAAATTTATTTCATCCATTATCTCCCCACTTCAGAAATTACTTCCCCACACTGTCCCAAATTCAACAGTAGCTGTTGAGAAAATCCAAAACCTTTAAATCTCTAATCAAAGCCGAATGGTATCATTCGACGTCGAATCTTTATACACTTCAATTCCACATGATGAAGTAATTTTAACTCTCAAATAATTTATTGAAACCCATCAACACTCTATTCTTCCTTTTTCATCTGAAGCTTTGATAGAATTAATTAAACTTTGCTTAGAATATAATTATTTCAGCTATAAAGACCAATTCTTCAGACAAATTAAAGGCCTACCGATGGGCAACACTATATCATCGGCTTTGGCAAATATCTTCATGAATCAAATTGTTACAGAATCAAAACATTTGAAATTATTTCATGGCAAAGATATATAGATGACATTTTTTTAATAACTGAATCAGAAATTTCAATCTTTCTAAATTATTTGAATAATCTAAAACCATTTTTGAAATTCACACACGAAATTGTAAAAACAATTCTCTGGCATTTTTAGATATTCAAATTAAGAAAAAACAAAATAAAATTGAAACTAGTATTTATAGAAAGTCTACACACACTCTGGAAACTACCTAAATTTCAATTCTTTCGGCCCATCCATCACAAAATTTCAGTTGTAAACACTCTCTCTAAAAGATTAACAACACATTGCTCAATGAAAAATGATGAAAATATGGAGAGAAATAGAATTTTTAAAGACCTAAAAAACAATGATTACCCATATAAATTTATTAAAAAACACCTTTATAAAACTAAATTTGTACAATCAAGTAACAACTCTGATCAATCAAAAAGGTTTTATTGCACCCTCCCTTACAGCTACGGCTCTGAACGAATTGCCAGAGTCTTGAAGAGAAACAATATAATAGCTACATATGTTAAGTCGTATTTCGTACATGTCGAAATACGTTGTATTAATAACTAATTGGTAAACTAAACTCAACAAAACTCGCCACGGCAAACCCACAAAATAAAAATATATAATATACGATTAATATAAACACCTAAATGTTAACACACTTTCAAATTTTGAAATTTATTTAGTATATCAAAATCCTTCCATGCAAAGTTCAACCTCCGTATTATAACATGGTACCAAGGGTAAACCTCAAAGTGGGTTAACAAAGAAAATTTTTCTTAATGCAACAATATTATTGGGTTAATTTCTATAATGATAAAGTGTATAACATTACCTTTACGATTTGAATAGTGCACACATTTCATTCCAATACACTTAATGGGAATTTATGTCTAGTCTGGTATAAAACACAAAAAATACAAATTGGTAAATGAAATACATATGAACTTTTATTATAACTAAAACTATCTATAATTTGGGATAAGGGGTAGATTATATGCAATATAAAATATACTTTCCTAATAAACGTTTCTTTACTTCTAATTCCATCGAAATATAAAACGGAAAATCTTCTATTTGATATATACTATATAGTAGAGATTGCAGCCAAAAAATATATATATAACCTATTAAATATTATATGTGGCTTCTATTCTATAAACGAGCCTTTTGGACCACAAAGGAAATTTTTATAGGGTATAGTAAACTTACCATTTTGTCTATTCTTCTACTCACCATCCTAGCCCATTTCTCTCGACTCGATTTGCTCTCCCTATTCCCTTCGGCTCTTCGGTTCTAACTGACTAAAATTTCAAATCTCGCGTCCCTCCAAAAATTTTTTATCTTCCTTTTACAGAGTAAAAAGAAAGAGTAATTTAATTTCGCAGAATATATTCGAAAAAATAAAAATAAAAATTATTCTTTGGAATAAAAGTAAATTTAAATTAATAATAAAAGATAATAAAATATATCAGGTCGATTCCCTGAGATTTTAATTTAGTATTTTTTCTTAAAATTTATTTATTGTTATTTTTAAAATACCTAATTTATCTAAAGTATATATTTTATTAGTTTTATTCTTTGGAATAAAAAAAATAATTTTGAATTTCGATGTGGTAATAAAAAATTTAGACCTTTCATCTTGCATATAAAGGAAGGGATTGGTTATAAAACATATATTACATATGTACATTCTCCATCTGGGCCTTTCTGCAGCGGGCTTCGGGATACAAGCCCAGAGCTAGTCCAAATCCTCCATCTGGACAGCAAAACACTTCGACGAGACACTGTACATATATGATGTAAAATGTTTACATCATTGTTGGGTTTGTTTTGTGAAAAATGGCCCAACAATTCCTCCCTTGCCAGAGTGAAAAAATGTGTTTTATTCCAATTCAGATCTGCTCATGACATATGATAAATATGATTTTTGGGAATGAAATACATTTTTTTACGATACACCAGTATGAGCAATTACTGACACTCAGGCAAAGGGTAAACAAGCAAACAGGCCAGGGTACTTAGAACAGGAATCTTATGGTAGCATTATAGGAAATTTTACCCTACCATTTAGTGGGCAATATACTAAGCCCATTTTCACTGCCTGTATGCCGGGGTTTTTGGTCTAGCTGTGAAGTGACTCCATTCATTCCCTGCTGCAGTCCTTTGGGGGGGGGGGGGGATGGGGAAGTGGTCTATGCCCAAGTTCTGTACAAACAGACATTTAGACCATTCCAGATAAAACATAGTTATATGGGCGCCAAGGAATTGTGAGTGTTAACGTAGATATGCACAATTCCTAAAACATATCTTTAAAATTCTTTATTACCTATAAGCAATGAGGTACATACGGTAATGTTAGAATATGAATGACAAAAAACATTATTATATAAGGTTATATAAGGGAAAAAAATTAAAGTGGTATATAAGATTAAATAATAATAACAATATGATAAATAACGAGGGGAATGATATATGCCAAACAAATGAATGAATATGATATATATAGAAAAGAAATGACATTGATATAGAAGATATACAATGATAAACAAACAAAAAAATATATGCTGTGGTTAAAATTTTCATTCAGTACCTTTGTCTGAAGATGGTAACAACACTGTTACTGAAATGTCACACACTATTTATTTATTTGGATTTGGTCCCGTTATCTTGTGTTTTTAATTTATAATCCAAATTGTGCCTTATCTATATATATGTAGTATATTTTGAGTTAGATAGTTCACAACCTTCTTCTGATATTAATTATATATAACCCCATATCTATGTATAAAAATATGTATCGAACAATGGAAGTGACAAATAAAACAAAGAAGGAGGTAGACCAGACGACAAAGGCCAGACGAAAAACAACGCGGCGCCAGAAAGTGACGTGATTACAGTAGCCAATCAGAAATCGCCACTTATGCGGGCGTCCCAGAGTATATAAAGGCGCAGAAATTAGACAAAGGTAGTTGTTTCAGAGCGACGCCGTTATACGCTCGGCTAGGGCATCCGCGACACCCGTGGTTCGACTACCTTCGTCCGTGGTCTACCTCTTCCTCTTGGAGTCACCATCTAGACCTGCCTCTGTCTCTTGTTGTCCCAGTGCGGGAATCCCATCACGCACCCACTACCACGACTGCCCAGCACATTCCACATCGGGTTTACTACAGAACCCGTTAAAGTCGACAGGATGACTGAGGACAGCAACATGCAGAGGATGACGGAGGCTGGAGACGAGTACTTTGCGGATGCTCTCACCAACATACAGCCCCACTGCGAAGACCTAGTAAGCCGCCTAACAGACGCTATTCGGGGAATAGCCGTGCCTCGTGTGGAGGAAGCTCTCATCTCTCCTTTCGACGGATCCTACGCGGCAAGCAACTTCATCCAACAACTCGATCGGACGAGCGAGGGACCACAAGATGACGCCACATTGCAAACCCGGCTCCGTACACTACTCAAAGGTGAGCCCCTCTCCCTCTATAACGAACTAAATCTGGCCTCTCTGCCATACAGTCAAGCAAAACAAACTCTCATAGATCTCTACCCCGGAAAATCCGAGGTCACTTTCACCAAATTTTTAACTTTTAAATTAACTAATCAGATCCAATTAGGAGAATATTACCGTCAAAAAATAACAATGGGATTACAACTGGGCCTAACCAATCCCATCATAGTAGAAGCATTAACGGAAGGCCTCCAGGCCAGTGATCAGCGCCTCATGAGGGCCATAGCCCCTAAAACCCTGACCGAATGGTACTCTACCATGACCAGAATAAAAGGGACCAGTTCACTCCCTACTCCATCCGAACCATTTCAAGGTGTTTCCAAAACCAGTGCTTTTCATCGTGATACCGGAACCCCTTCTAGGGGAAGGAACTACAATCCTTTTTCAACAAACAATACCCCAAGATACCCTTCTGGTGCCAGGAGACCACCCTCACCATGCAAATACTGCCAAGGTGATCACTGGAACAATGAATGTTCCATGAACAGGCGACCCTACAGGCAGCAGGCCTACCACGGCCAACCTACATCGCATTATTTCCCACCTGAACAAAATGGCGCCCACAACCTTCCCGTGCCGGCCCCCAGGTCTTCTCGCACCCCACAAGGCAACGAAAACTCCAGTTTTCGTCCCTAAGCTATCCAATATTCTATGTAAACCTAAAATTTTTAATAATTTTTATTGCCCATTCCTCTTAGACACAGGAGCCTCTATTAACATAATTAATTTAAATATTTTTAACCATCTTAGTAAAAACTTATCTAATCCTTTAAAATTATATCCATGCCATTTATTAATCAATTCCATATCTACTCAAATAAATTCGATAGGATATACATTTTTGACCACTACCATAGGAAAAATTACAAAATCAATTAAATTTTATATGATAGATAATTTATTACCTTTTGGTATACTGTCATTAAATTCCATTAGTCAATTTTGTTTGACCTTAAATTTATATAATCATTCTATTTATCAATATGATGCTCCTTTGTCTAAGAAATGGTACCATATAACCTATGTAACCCCATGTAATAATGGAGAGAGTAACCACAATCCGCCCAATATGGGTCATTTAAAAAACATGCCTAATTCACATTCTCCATTGTTGCAAGGGGAAATTATCCATCCTATACCATGTCCCATTACCTTGACCAAGACCTCTACCAATTGTGACAAAAATGCACCCAGCCAAACTTTAGCTCATTTTCCCCATTTATATTTATTACCCCCACTATATCCCTCTGAACATCAATGTAAAATTTTTAATGATTCTTGTAATTTATGTGTTAGGACTGATATCCCTTTAATTTTTATGAATATTATTAAGAATTACTCAAATATTTTTTCTACTAACAAATATAACATCCCAAAATTGAAAATTCCTCCTATCAATATTAGGACAAATTCAGACAAAATAATTGCACTCAGACCGTATCGTACATCTCTTTCAGATCAACGTGAAATACAAGAACAAGTAGGGAAAATGCTAGAATATGATATTATAGAGCCTTCTTTCTCCCCCTATTCATCCCCCGTTACTTTAGTTACCAAAAGGGATAAGACAAAACGATTTTGCGTAGACTACCGCCGCCTGAATGAAATAATTTTCCCCGATGTTCACCCCCTTCCGCTCATAGAGAATATCTTAGATAAATTAGCCAACGCCAAAATTTACTCCCGCGCCGATTTTTCATCAGCATACTGGTCCATCGAAATAAGTCCCCCTGATAGAAACTTATTATCTTTTGTCACGTTAGAGGGTCAGTATAATTTCAAAAGATTACCATACGGGATTAAAATAGGGCCCCAGGTGTATGAGCGAGCAGTCAGTCAGATATTGCAAAGAAATAGGTTAGGTTTTATAGCACATTATTTCGACGATTTCATTATCTTTTCAAATTCCATAGAAGAACATTTAGATCACTTACAGCAATTTTTTGATATGTGTAATAGGGAAAATTTTAGATTAAATTATAATAAGTGTGACTTTTTTAAAACTACAATAGAATTTTTAGGCTATACCATATCATCAGGCACATATACTCCATTAGTAAAAAATTTAGATGTAATTAATGCCATTAAGGTCCCCACTAGCGTTAAATCCCTCCAATCATTCTTAGGCTCCATCAATGTATATAATAAATTTATAAAAGATCACGCCCGCATTAGGAACCCCCTCAATAACCTACTTAAGAAAGATACCCAATGGCACTGGGATACAAAATGCCAACATTCATTTGACACTCTAAAGGAATGTCTGACCACAAAACCGGTACTACACCTCTTTAAAGAAGGATTAACCTGTCAGCTATTCTGTGATGCCTCACTTCAGGGAATAGCTGGCATCCTAAAACAACAACATCCAGACGGCACTCTACACCCCGTACAATATTACAGCAGAGCACTCCGACCCCATGAGAAAAATTATACCATCACAGAGTTGGAATGCCTTGCTGTGATAGATAGTGTGGAAAAATTCCGCATCTATCTCGCAGGTGTAAGGTTCACAATTTTTACGGACCACCATGCATTACAATGGTTAAAAACCATAAAAAACCCAACGGGTAGACTTTTTAGGTGAAGCTTAAAGATGTCCGCATACGAATACGATATAAAATATATAAAAGGTAAAACGCAGTACGAGGCAGACCTACTGTCCCGCAATCCTTTATGTGGTTTTCTCACGACCACCCAAATAATAGAAAAGCAACCCCAATTACCTCCATCTACACTTATCAAAACGAATATAGATGGCCTCCATACAATCAAACGTAAAGGTATTGTCAAGATTATAGTTCCCCCTTCCTTACAACATACGCTAATTAATAAAGTACATTTAGAATATAACCATCCTGGTGTATCCCAAATGATTAGGCTCATCTCCACACAGTATACTTGGTGTGGAATGACCAAATCTATAGTTAAGTATAATAGGTCCTGTCCCACCTGCCAACTTATAAAGAAACCGAAAGGTCCATTATATGGTAGATTAGAACGCCCCCCTATAGCTTTACAACCCTTCGGTATGTTATCTATAGACACTATTTCAGGTTTTTCTAAATACGGTGATTCTAAGTCATACTTACACGTAATTGTAGATCACCTAAGTCGGTATACATGGACCTTCCCCAGTAAGTCAACTAATATAATCACATACATTCAGTGTCTCAAAAAGGTATTGCAGTGTGGCCGCCCAAAACGCCTTCTTTCGGACCGGGCACCTGCTTTTACTTCCCCAAAGTTCAGGAGATTCTTAATAAAGAACGGGATACAACCTCTACTAACCACTGCAAATAACCCTCAAGCTAACGGTTTATGCGAGCGTCTTAACGCGACACTCACCGGGAAACTGAGGTTACTGAACTTAGAGAATCCTGGGACCTCCTGGACTAAGTTAATTAAGATATTAACTAATAAATATAACGATACCCCCCATACGATAACTGGATTTCCCCCCGTATTTTTAATGTATAATATAATCCCCTCAGACTTAAATAACCACATTGACCCCTATCCCAATATAATAGAAAGTAGAAAACTAGCAATACAACGTACAAATGACAGACACGACAAAGAGAAACTTAAATATGATAACAAACATAAAAATCCACACTTTGATACAGGAGATTTAGTATTAGTAAAGGCGTATCATCATCCAAATAGCGGTAAGTTAGTACCCTACTTTACAGGCCCATATAAAATTACTGAAATAATTTCTGATAATGTCGTACGTATAAATAGACCCTATAGGATTACAGGTATTGATAGCGATACTGTACATGTAAATAAATGACAATATTATAATGAAGAGGTCCTTTATATTTCACCACCCAAATTATATATATAAATATATATATAGTGTAGAAACTATATAACAAAATTATAACAGTGATTCTAATTTTAAAACTTAAGGAGCAAACTGATAATAATGATAACTTATATCAGTTAGATTTGATTAGATTAGCAAGCTAAATCTAAATTAATTATAATAATAAATAGTTATTTAAAATATGGACTATAAAATGGACTATAAAATTAAATAACTATTTATTATTATATAAATATATATATATATAAATGACATAATAAAAATATGATTTTTATTATTCATTAATATAATTATAATTTAAATAATCATAGAATTAACACTGAGTTAATTCTTTAAAATCCTTAACAAAAGGAGTACAACCCAAGATGTTTTTTGTATATACTTAGATTATATTTATAAAATTATATGTATGCAAACTTTTTGTTCTTAAAATATAATCATTAAAAAAATACAATTTTGAATATAAAAGTTATCATTTCACTTCAATCCACGACTGCATGAATGAATTGGTAACGTACCCAAAATACATCTTTTTTATGACATATATATATATATATATATAGAATCCCTAAAAATAAATAGAATAATAGATCCTTTCCGACATCTAGACCCCAACTTGTTTAGTCCAATAGAAAAAAGTATAGTTCATCGATTTTCCGAACCATTTAATCATTTGTCCCCCCAACTATTCTCATAAAGTTAGCGAAAATTAGGTCCTGAAAGACTGGCAAACAATCCATGTTACATAAATAGCTATCATATTGCTGTCCTACAAAAACAAAACACGACGCCCGCCACCGCGGTGTCCAGTTTGCTTACATAGGCTGCACGAGCTCGACTTTCTCGCGCCACTTTGGCGTCGTTAGATGCCTGCCTGCCTGCCTACCTGTTAAAACATACATTTTTATCTCGCACTTTTCTAGATTGTTCACATCAATTTTAATTCCCATTGCCACGACAATATTCCAATCTTCAACACTCTTGCCTATCAATCATTCAATTATAGGGCTTTTGGGTACATTTTAATACGAACATACACGACATTACCGGCTCCCTTGTTAGGAATAAAAAAGGCTTTAACTTTTCTTTTTCTTTTTGTCGCCTCTCATTTCTCCATATGTAACGCAATGTTACATGGAGAAAAGATCTGTTAAGTTAATATTTTAAATGATTTTTCCCAAACGTAACAAGCCGGCGTTAGGGTAGGCTCACCTAAATATTTTGCAGACCAACTGCATAAAACGCTCTGCAATCTTTTTAGCGCCTAAGACATGCACTACATACTACATGTACCTAAAGTCCCATCTTCCACTACAATGACATAATTTTAGGGATCAAGATCGCTTCCCGTCTGGTCTCACATAATATAATAGGGAAGATCTGGCAAAGACCAACTTCTCAGACCGGACCAAAGCGACATAGGGCCACATTACCTCCCCTTCGATCTTCACGCCTTTTGCCCATCTGATCTAATGCTACTTACAGAGCATCTTGAGATTGCTGAACCCTGAAAGCAATACTTCGCTTATAAGCGCGTATTGCAGAGAAGGACTCCTGAGATGTCCTTTGCAGAAACCAATTCAGACCTTCTTCCTTTATTCCTCACTGCGTCACTACCTATCGCAAACCTTTTGCTTAAGTCAATTTTCTTTTATATTTTATTTTACTTTTATTACCTCTACTTCTCCTCCTTCCTGTATTACATCCCTGAAACTATGTTGTAAACACTCAAGGCACCTTAAGTAACAAAAAACTGTAACTAGTATACCAACTTTCCCAAATATTTACTTTCGCTATTGTGTGTGTTTACTTTAAATTTATCCTTCCTATGTACTCCTCTTATATATTTTTTTGTAGTTTTATAATATTATATCAGTGTGTCACCACTACTCCCCTTTATCTTTATTTTTATTCTAGTAACTAATATATATGCCCCAAATTATTTCCCATTTAATAGGTTTGCTAGCTTTTCTCTCATTTATTTGTAAATAGACTTACAGTTTACCTAGTTTTGTGGTGTTGGACTTTGTTTTTTAACTTACAGATGTAGATAAAACATTTCACTATTAATCGATAATATCATTTTGTTTATTAATGCCTTCAACTACCAATCAACCCTTTATATATTATTACCTTTAATTTTTTTCTTTTTCTTTTTTCTCATCATGTTTAGAATTAGAATTTTACAACTTCAACTATTTTAGGCACCATTTTAAAAAACCTACACCTAACAATATTTATAATATTTCTTAAACAGATAAAACATTTATCATTTTATTTTTCTTAATAGATTTTCAAAATGTTATTTTTGACGCTTCCCTTACAACCTCTAACTCTATCCCATGAACCTTTCCTCCCAACTTTTTACATCCATCAAGAGATTATTGTTCGTCAGCCATTTTCTTTTTTTTTATATTTGATTAAACTAACTAGAAGACCCTTCCTCGCTGTACATTTCCCAACAGTGAGCTCAGGAGACCCAGTTAGGTTTTATTTTTTTTCTCTCATCGTCCGGCTCATCATTTTTTCATTTTTCAACTTTTTCTTTTCACCACACAAGTCGGACACAATCAAAATTGACAGCAATAAATCTCTTACACCCACCTCTCCTTTTCCGCATCCTTCAAACCTCCAACCTTCCAAGGGATTCCAGTTCGCCGAACATTTTTATTTTTTTTTCATTGATTAATCCGACTGGAACAATCCTTCCTCGTTATATCCATTCCCAATAATGAGTTCAGGATATCCAGCGCGATCTTTTTATTTTCTTTTTCTCAATGCCCGACTCATCATATCAATTCACCATTTTTTCAACTTTTCACTTTTTTTTTCTTTCATAATTCAACCGGGCACAATCATTATGGACAACAGGGATCCCTCTTACCTCTACCTCTCCCTTTTACATCCATCAATCCTCGCACCTCTTTTCACTGTCTGAGCTAATGATGCAGACGGAATATCTTGGGCCTTCTGTTAATGAAAACAATGCCTCACTTAAACAAGTTCGCATTGCATTGCAGAATGCTTGGGATACTACTTTGCAGAAACATGCTCAGATACCCCCTTCCCCCTTTTCAACCTTAGCGTCACATTATATGTTCAATCAATAAACTAACTTTTTCTCCGCTCATCTTTTATTCAATAAGATATTATTTTCCTTGTACGATTCATTTTACCATATTTACCATTTTGTATTATATACTTTCTCTTAATCTTTTATCATTCATTTTGTGCGTTTTTATTTTTATAACCTTGATTTTTTTCTCATTGATACACCACCATTACAACATCTTTCTCGTTTTAACTTGTAGCTTAAATATAATTTTAACTAATTTGTATACAAATTATTTCTTTTATTTTTTTTTATAATAGGTTTGTTAGGTTATCATTCATTACATGTCATTCCCCAACCAAACCTTCATCACCGGGGACACATTCTGTAGTATATTTTGAGTTAGATAGTTCACAACCTTCTTCTGATATTAATTATATATATAACCCCATATCTATGTATAAAAATATGTATCGAACAATGGAAGTGACAAATAAAACAAAAAAGGAGGTAGACCAGACGACAAAGGCCAGACGAAAAACAACGCGGCGCCAGAAAGTGACGTGATTACAGTAGCCAATCAGGAATCGCCACATATGCGGGCGTCCCAGAGTATATAAAGGCGCAGAAATTAGACAAAGGTAGTTGTTTCAGAGCGACGCCGTTATACGCTCGGCTAGGGCATCCGCGACACCCGTGGTTCGACTACCTTCGTCCGTGGTCTACCTCTTCCTCTTGGAGTTACCATCTAGACCTGCCTCTGTCTCTTGTTGTCCCAGTGCGGGAATCCCATTACGCACCCACTACCACGACTGCCCAGCACATTCCACATCGGGTTTGTTTACTACATATATATACATCAATATAATAAAATATATATATATACATGGTAATGGTGTATTAAATGAAAAAAGACTATATCAGGAGAATAAATATGCGCTGGGTTCATGGGTATTTACGAGTATTTTGAAATATACATACACTAATTAATAGTTTGTTCTCACTAATTTGTCACTGGGGGTGTGTGTCTGGCGTGTTCTCCGCCTCTCTTAACCATGATGTTAGTCATATAGAAAAATAAATCCTAGTAGTCAATGGCTCTCTAAACCAGATTATTCCAAAATTTACCCTATCTAGGGTGACAACCTTACTTCTCTATGTTTTTAGTTGATCACTGTTACCAACCACTATTATCCATTGTTCAACTTATCTATAGAATGTGTACTTATATATTTAAACCAATAGAATTCACTTTAATAAAATACATATTGTTATCCTCAAAGAAAATAAATGTTGATAACTAGCAACCTATGTCCTACTTCTACCTTATGATATATCTTCTCACACTTGACTTCTTAATATCTCTTAAAATATCTCAAAAAAATTGATATTCAATCTTCCCTTAAAATTCCTCCTTCTTCGAGTCTGATATATATTGGCCTGTTCTGGCAATCTGCTTTGAAGTACATTTAGGTGTCCTACTAATTTAAAATTTATCTTATCATAGAATGAGTTACTCTCATAAAAAAAAATTCTACTTACTAATTGGTATTTAGACTAGAACTCATTCTAACTAAACGTATGGCAGACAATAGTCTTTACTAGGTGATTACCTTTGCTAGCCTGGGGCGATAAAAACACAAAGAATCTGGACAGTCCATCTGTCACCTTGTTATCTGGTACCTAAATTCGTAGACGGAAACGCCTCGTCTAATCGTAACTTGCCTCTTATTTGCTCGCATTGTCAACCTTCATTAGAAACCCCCTTTGGACTTTGACTTAGAAACAAGGAATTATAGGGAATCCAAATTTACCCACCGCATGTTCCAAGTTTGTCCATAGAGGATTGGTTCCAAGCTGCGCAATATATAGAAGAGCATCTAACGTGCCAATTTCTCCCAACCTCCTGTCTGAATCACCCTCATCCCAGCCATGCTTAAAGCGTCGAAAACTACGATGTCAGATCGGTTACCCGAGGTTTGTCGCTATGCCCCATGGCTTTACGACATTGGCAACTAAATCCCCCTCCTAGCACAAAGTTCACCTGATAGCTCTCCATTCCCTCTCATGAGGAGAAGATTTGTAGGCTTTTTGGTCTGACCGTGACCTCCCACAATTTCCTAGTCTGAGGTTCGAGACATGGTCATTATCTACGACCCTTAGAATTCAAGTTGATTATAATGAGAAATAAAGTAATTACTTACACAAAATTAAAAAAAAATTATACTTATACTCCTTTAAAAAGGAGGCCTAACAAAAAGAGCGGATATCTTCCTATCAATAGAGTTGTACAGTCCTGTGAGGCTACCGATCCTAACAAATAAAGAAATCGAAAAAAAAAAAATCGAACCTATTAAATTCCTTAACACTATTCTAATGTACCTTTGGTCTAACAGTATAATAGTTTTAAACCCTCTCATCATTTATTCCACTTCGCATTCATACAAAAAGAAAAATTCAGTCACTGTGGGCATTCATTCTAAAGTTAAAAGCTGCTATAGAAGCCAAAATACTCAATTATCATTCTCAATAAGCCTTAACAATAATAAAATCTTCCAGGACAAATGTGAAATCAAATAAAATTAACAAATTAAAACAAATTGGGGACTAATGCCCTAGTTTACTTAAAAGAAAATGCCTCATACAAACTCTATATATATTATGCATACTTAAATAAATAAATAAAAATATATTGATTGTCAACAATCAAATCTGAAATCTAACCTATCATTAAAATCGTGCATCTAACGGTTTGAAATTCTTCTTGTCTTGACACTTGGTGACTAAACAAAATGAATCATCAAAACTAGCACTCAAATTGGAGCGAATTGAACTTCATGCATTTACCTCATTGCCATGTAGGATAAATCTCCAAGTGTTTGCCGACCTTACTTCCTGTTCAAGGTTATTGGCGTCTTTCTTTCTCTGCTCTTCAGCTAAACTCCCCCGATACTGGAATCATAGGGCTTTTAATACCCAACCCGTTTTGGAGTTTAACAACAGAGATCACTTGTTACCCTACTTATCAACTCTTAGATCACAACTGCCCTACACACTCTCATTAGAAATTCTCCTTGGACTGCACTCTGGACACAAGGGATTATAGGGTGTCAATATACCCAACGCATGTTCCAAGCCTGCCCATAGGGAATTGGTTGAAAGCACAGCAGTTATCTAGTGCATCTAAGTTCCCTTACCTATATTTAAAGTTGAAACAGAGTTCAGATATTATCTACGAAACAAAAATTAAAATAAACGAGACCGTTGGACTCACTTCAATCTTAAATCACCTCTTGACATTAAAACAAAAATGTAGCTAAAAAAAAAAACTGAAAACTCTTTAAGATCACATTCTAACTCTAAAACAAAATGTAGTTTGAGAAAAAAAAAAGAAACTGAAAACTTTTTAAAATCACCTTCTAACACTAAACAAAATGTAGTTAAAAAAAAAAAAGAAACTGAAAACTCTTTAAAATCACCTTCTAACACTTTATACTATGATCAAAATTTTACTATATATATAAAAAAAACAAAGGTTCAGTACACATTCTGTAGATTTACTATTGGCAGTCTGGGCAGAACTTACATCCTGTAGGCTTCTTGACCCTGGTTGAACGGCATATTTCAAGGTCGCCTACATTGTCTCCAATCACTCCTCCAATCACTATCGCTAGTGGACTTCTTATGGTTGTCATCTCTTGCGGTTCCTAGGGTTCTACAGGTCTAGGGGAATATATAGGGTATGTTGGATGTACCCAGTGATCTTCATCATTGATGACATCATTTATTTGATCTTGTAGATTTTTATCCCCCACGGGGTAAGTCTTTACTGGGGCATGATAGGCCTTCATCCTGTCCATGTGAATTTTATCTAAATTCCCAGTCTCCAAGTCCTTCAAAAGATAAACAGTGTCGCCCGCCCTTTGTAATACCTCATATGGTCCTCTGTACCTCGGCTCAAATTTATGACGTCCTTTCGTCTCGTGCATTCTCTTCACCAGAACTAGATCCCCTGTCTCGAAGGTTCTCAACTCTCTAGTTTCGAATTTAGCCCTGGCTTCTTGTTGCTCATTCAAGTAAGTTTGCCTCACCATCTCTCTCATCCTCTCAACCTCCTCTACCAATTCCCGCTCATAGAAGAAGGCCATCTCGGTAATTGAATCTTCACATACAGGATTAAGTTCCTCTTCCTGGAAAGGTTGTGGAAGCCTCAGCTCATGTCCGAAGACCAGTTTCGCTGGAGTAAATCCTGTACTAGCATGCACAGTGGTCCTGATAGCGAAAGCTACCATTGGTAAGGTGGTATCCCAATTGTTCCCCGCTGTACACCTGCGCAAAGATTCTATCACCGTCCTATTGAGTCTTTCTACGGCGCCATTACTCTGAGGTCTCCAGGCTGTGGTATTCACTGCACCAACTTCCATGGCTTTGCAAACTCCCTTGAATACGCAACTCATGAATGCTGAACCTCGGTCAGAAAGTATTGTTTTTGGTACTCCAAAGGTAGTGATTACCCTCTCCAATAAGGCTCTAACTACTGTACTGGCACACTGATCCCTAGTAGGAATTTGAATTGGGAACTTAGTAAACAGATCCACGATAGTCAAGATACTCGAATAACCTCTTGGGGTTGTCTCCAAAGGTCCTATGAAGTCAAGAGCTAGATGTTCAAAGGGTTTTTCGGGTCTAAAGTGGGGAGCACTAGCGGCTTTGGCTACGCCTTGATTTGATAGCTGACAACTCTCGCATCTGCGTATATATTTCCGGACTTGAGTCCTCATACCAGGCCAGTAATAGTCACCCTTTAGCCTTCTCATAACCTTTTTGACTCCGAAATGTCTCCCAGTAGGGATATCATGATGATAACTGATCACTGCTTCCCTAAAACCTGTAGGAACCACCTTCACCCAGGTACCCCTTTCATTTTTGTAACGAGGTATTTATTTTGTAACCTGTACTCCCTGTTATTATATTTTTCCGTGTTACCCGTTTTTGATTTCGTTAACCTATTTAGTAATGGGGCCCACCCTTTCTCTTGAAGCAACCCTTCCCATTACTATCTAATTACTATCTAATAAGGGGGGCCGATGGTCCTTTACCACCGCGGCCACTACTCTCCCATCTTGTGATAGGTTTGGATCATCCTCACACGGGAACCTACTAAGAAAGTCGGCTACCGTGTTTTCCTTCCCTGGGACATAAATGAATGTAACGTTGAAGTCTTGGATGATCTCTGCCCACCTAGACAGTCGAGCGTTCTTATAATCAGACCCCTTATTATAAATAATCGGTTTATGGTCGGTATGTACTTCTACTCTACTGCCCGCCAGGAGGTGTTTAAAGTATTGTGGGGATAACACTACTGCATAAGCCTCCTTTTCTATTGTAGAATAGCGGATCTCAGGACCTATCAGTCGTTTGCTATAATAAGCAATTGGCCTCACTGTCCCATTGACCTCCTGTTGGAGGCAAGCGCCTACCGCTATTCCACTGGCGTCAGTGTTCAGGATGAAAGGTATCCCTATGGTCGGAAGAATTAATAATGGCTCACTGGTTAGTATCTCCTTCACCGTCTCAAAGGCTATCTGCCCTACTATACCCCAAGTAAACCTCTGTCCCTTCCTTAATAAGTTGCTCAGTGGAGCCAGGACTCCACCTGCGTTGGGTATAAAGCGTCGGTAGTAGTTAACCGTCCCCAATAGACTTCTGACTGCCTTGATGTTATGTGGTCGTTTCAAATCCCTGAGAGCGGCGACATTATCCCACAAGGGTTTGATCCCATTCTGGTCAATTACATGACCCAGATACCCTACCGAGTCCCTGAAGAAATAGCTCTTCCCGCATTTGGCCTTCAAACCGAACTTACTCAGACGTTCGAGTACAGCGGCGAGGTCCGCTACATGCTGCTCGTGAGAGTCGCTGTAGACGATGACGTCATCGATGTGCAGACGAACGCATTTGAACAACAAGTCACCCAGGACCAAGTTCATGGCCCACTGGAAGACTTGTGCCGAGTTTTTAGCTCCTTGCGGCAAACGCGTGAAGCGGTATCTTCCCCAGGGCAAAGAGAAGGTAAAGTAATCTCTGTCGCTCTCCGGGATGTGAATCTGGAAGAATCCAGAAGTCAGATCCAACGTACTGAAGACTTTTGCACCCGCGAATGCGCGTAGATTATCCTCAACACGGGGTATCGGGAACGGGAAGAATTCAGTTGCCTCATTAATCAGGCGTAGGTCCATGGTGATACGAACACTACCATCTGTTTTGGCAACAGGGAATAGAGGGGAATTCCACAGAGAGGTACTCCCTTCTATTATCCCTACTTCTTCTAGTTCGTCTACTAAGGTTTTTACCTTTGATACTAATTTATTCGGGATTGGGTATTGTCTTCTATAGACTGGTTTACTAGTAAGCATCCTTAGCTTTGGGGCTGTGATGGTGGAGCCACCCCCCATATCCCTTATGTCTTTACAGAGACAATGGCTGAAAGCCCGGAGGACATTATTGCCAGTGCGAATTTTGTCTAGGGGTATCCTGGGTGGTTGAGGAGGCATTTCCATGATCTGTAACGAAGAAAGAAAGGCCGACTTGGTCGGATCTTCCTTCTGTTCGTAATCGGACTTAATACTCCCATCATCGCTAAGATGTAGTTTTAGGGCTCGGAAACCTGGTAATCCGAGTATGCCATCAAATCCTATTTCTCCCATGTGGCAATATCGAAGGTCGTTCTCACCTCCCTAATGGGTTTACCATTCACTGTTGCTCCTATCTCTAACACCTCACTCCCTAGTGACCTTAAGGACTTGCCACTTATGCCTTTAAGGTAAGTTGGCTTATTTAATCCCTCAGTGCATATTTCTATGGAATCAATATTTACAATATTGGCCTCTGAACCAGAGTCTATAATAAAATTTAGGGACTTTCCACTTAGGGACCTTCCTTTATTTAGTATATACATATGTATGGCAGGTAAACTGGCTGCAAATCCCCCTCCCGCCTTGAGGCAAGCCAGACCTAGTTTTTTTGTAGTGTCTGCTGGCAGTCCCGGATAAGGTGTCCTGGCTCGCCGCACTTATAGCACTTGGGGCGTGATCTCACTGCATCCCCTTGTCTCTTGTAGTTCACCCCAGGATTCCCTTCTTTTTCTCTGTTGAGGTCTCTCCTTTCCTGTCTGGGTGGGGGTGGGTGCCGTTGTTACCTGAATGGCTGTTGTGCTGGCCTCCCTTGCCAATTTCTGAAGGGGGCTTCCCTTCTATTATCCTCGGCGTTGGTTCCTCCGTAACCCCTTCTTCCTGCGGGAGGTATTGGCCATCTTCCTGCTTCGTTATTTGTAATGTTGACGCTTCCTCTTTGCCTTCTAAGGGCCGAATTCTCTGTTTCTAATGCCTTCATCTTCCTCTCCAGCTCAGCTAGTTTGTTGTCCATGTCGCCCAGCCTCTGGCCGTTCCTGTGGGTGCTGGAGCGTTGTGCCTCTTTGTAATCCTCCTCCCTTTGCTCTAGCCACTGTAGTTTGCTGACTAGTGTCTCCCACGGTTCGCCCTGGTAGAGGTGAGCCTTTACCCACAGGCTAGGGCAGAGTCCGTCGATGAAGACCTCCGCGACCTCTGAGATGCCTATCTTCAGGCCATCCGACTCTGCTCCCGCCGCAAGGTCACTCACCCGTGCCGCAAAGTCTCGGACTTTCTCACCGGTTCCTTGTCTACAGGAGAAGAACTGACTCCTCATCTCCCTTGAGGAGACTCTCTTCCGGAATCGCCTTTCGAGGCTCTCTTTTAGTTCCTCATATCCTAGACGGATTTGTTGGGATTGGAAGGCAAACTCCCTTGCAGCCCCTCGGAGATGATTATCCAGGAGGATTCTCTTTCTGGCGTCGTCCAGGGCTCTCAGGTCATAGACGAGTTTGAAGTCCTTTATGAACTTAGTAAAGGGGACTATGCCCTTCCCTTCGAATTTTTCTAAGTTGTACAGCATGAAGGGCAGCTGGGCTTGGCTAGCTGGGGCGTTCTCTCTTTCGGCAGGCATGGTCCACAGTTGGAGCTTTCGGTTCGGAAGCCAGATACCAACTGACCCTATTGGCCATCGCCAGTTCCCGCCTAGAGTCTTCACATGGGTTGTTTTTCTCAAGCCCAGCTATTTCGTCCCCTCACAGATGAGGCCCCCTTTTCCCAGCGTGTCCCTAGGGGCTCTAAATTTGGATTTTTGTGGGAAGCTCTGAAGTGTGGGAAAACATTGTTCTAAGCCTAACTTCATGCCCCAATATTTCAAGGCCTATATAACAAGGAAGAAAATATTTCTTTAACACCTGAAATTAGAATTAGAAATAACGTACACACAAAAGCATTAGATATTTATTTAACACGTGAAATTGAAAAGCTAAAATAACGCATATACTAAAGCATAAATATTTCTTTAACACTTGAAATTAGAATTAAAATAAGGTACACACCAAAGCATTAAATATTTCTTTAACACGTGAAATTGAAAAGCTAAAATAACGCATATACTAAAGCATAAATATTTATTTAACACTTGAATTTATAATTGAAATAAGGTACACACTAAAGCATAAATATTTCTTTAACACTTGAATTTAGAATTAAAATAAGGTACACACTAAAGCATTAAATATTTCTTTAACACGTGAAATTGAAAAGCTAAAATAACGCATATACTAGAGCATAAATATTTCTTTAACACTTGAAATTAGAATTAAAATAAGGTACACGCTAAAGCAATAAATATTTATTTAACACGTGAAATTGAAAAGCTAAAATAACGAATATACTAAAGCATAAATATTTCTTTAACACTTGAATTTAGAATTAAAATAAGGTACACACTGTAGTATTCTGTGTTTAAAATATAGAATATATCATCATCATAAACAATAATATACGATGTATAATGTAAACAACGTGTTGATGTAAAAATAGTAAAATAAAGTGTAATAAACAATTTGTAATAAAATAATTTCATCTGGTGAGTAATGTTTAATTAATAAATTAAATAATAACTATACAACAAAAATTGGCGACGAGAATTTGAAAATATAACTGTAGCCCTAAAAAAATCCAAGTATGGCAGCCAACCTGACGCCACCTTTACCCATGATTATGAATGCTAGCAATTTATTTGCGGAATATACGCAATGGATGGAATCCTATGCCATTTTTGAAATAGCATCTGGAATTTTAAAAAATCGGATGAAATTAAAAGAGCAACTCTATTGCATTGTTTAGGGCCAAATGTACAATGTATATTTTTCAACTTGCCAGATGAAAAGGAAAATTATGAACAAACTAAAATGGCTTTAGATAAATATTTCACACCTCATAAAAATGTGGTCACTGAGAGATTTAAATTTAGACAGAGTCCAGAAAGATGATGAATCGATCGACAACTACCTAATTTCTTTAAGAGAGCATTCTAAATCTTATGAATTTGGGAATTTAGAAGCTGATATGATAAGAGACCAAACAATTGAAAAATGTAACAACAAAAAACTTAAAGAAAAATTGTTGCAACAAGAAAATTTGACACTGTCAAAAACCATTGATATTGCTAGAATGTTAGAAATTTCTAGAAAATAAATTAGACTTCTTGAACCTCAAAATGATCAAACACTAAATAGAGTTCAAATTAAACCTAAAAAGCACTATAATGCTAATAATTTCAACAAAGGTAGATTCACTAATCAAGGTACCCCATCATTTTCAGGTGCCTCAAAGCCTAAATGTTATCGCTGTGGATTAGATACACATTCAGCACAAGAATGTGGTGCTAAAAAAATGACTTGTTCATATTGCAATAAATTAGGACATCTTTTTAGAGCTTGCAGGAACCGCCCAAATAAAAAAAAATAGAAACCACAAAAGTTTCAATCAAACTAAAGTTAAGACCATACAAGAAAAAAATAAGACTGAAGTAGGTGAAAGTTCAGATGAATATATCTACTATACAGGTGCTGAAAATAAAGAAAAAGTGCAAATATATGGTAGTGAAATAAATATGATAATTGATACAGGGAGTGATAGAACTTTATAAGCTATAATAAGATGCTTGAATTATATGGCCATAAAATTATGCCAAAATTACATGACACCACCCGAACCTTTTTTGCCTATGGTCAAGATAGACCTCTTCCATGTTATGGTTATTTCAATGCTGTGATTTCTTGGAAAAAAAATTCAATTTCAGAAGAAATTTATGTGATTGATAAAAAAAGTTGAATCTTTGTTGGGAGGCAAGGCTAGTTTTGAACTAGGTATAATTAAAAGGGTAAATCATGTAAATGAATCAATGTCTACTAATATAGAAACTCTTGTTCAAGAACATGAACATCTTTTCCATGGACTTGGAACTATAAAAGGCTATAGTCATAAAGTGACATTGAAAGACAACTATAGGGCCATTGCCCAGAGATGCCGTCGTATACCTTATGCAATGGTAGAAGCAGTAAATCAAGAGCTTGATAAGATGCTAGATAATGGAATCATTGAAGAAGTGCATCAAGGTTCTGGATGGGTTTCCAACATAATAGTTGTTCCAAAAGGGATAGTGAGGAAATTAGACTATGCATAGACCTTCGGGAAGTGAATAAAGCAATATTGAGAGAAAGACATCCAATTCCTACAATTGACAATATGTTACATGCCCTTAAAGGTGCTAAAGTATTTGCAAAGCTGTATGCAAAAAAAAAGGGTTTTGGCAGGTTGACTTAGACCCTCAATCAAGACCCCTTACAACTTTCATCACGCACCGTGGTTGTTACAGATTTTGTAAAGTTGGTCTATCAAGTGCTCCAGAGGCATATCAGAAAGGAATGGATTCAATTTTGCTTGATTTGAAAGGTGTAATTTGTTACTTGGACGATGTCGTAGTTTACGCCAAAGATAGACAAGAACTAGAAGAAAGGCTTAGAAAAGTCTTACAAAGATTTGATAAAGTAGGCATTAGGCTCAACAGGAATAAGTGCAAATTTGCCATGGAAGAATTGGATATTTTAGGTCACATTGTTAGTAGTGAAGGTATTAAACCTGATAATAGGAAAATAGAAGCAGTCTTAAATTTTCCAATACCAAAAAATATAGAGATGTTAAGGTCATTCTTAGGAACTTGTGGGTTTTTAAGAAAATTCATACCTAATTTTTCTAAATTGTCAGAACCTCTAAATAATTTGACTAGAAAATATGTTAGGTGGAATTGGGATTTGAAAACAAATAAAGCATTTCAGGATCTCAAAGAGTCACTAACAAAAGAGCCATGCTTGGCATATTACAACTTGAACTCACCAACTGAATTAATCACAGATGCAAGCCCTATTGGTCTTGGAGCAGTATTAATACAAACACAACAAAATGGCATTAAAAGACCCATTGCATATGCCAGCAGATCCTTAACTGATACTGAAAAAAGATATTCACAAATAGAAAAAGAGACATTGGGATGTGTATGGGCAATTGAACATTTTAACACCTATATGCTGAATCCTAAAAATGGAGCTGTTTTGCCTCCAAGAATTCAAAGATTGAGTTGGAGATTACATCCATATTATATGACTTTGAAATTGAATTCATTCAAGGAAAGCAAAATATTGCAGATATATTTTCAAGACAACCTCTTTCTAACACAAGTGATGAAAAATGGCTGGAGGACTATGTTCATAAAGTCGTATCCATCACTTCTGAAGAGCATCGAGCACTGTCTTTGAAAGAGATAAAAGTTTGTACAGAGCAAGATCCTTTGTTTCAAAAACTGAAAGAGATGGTTCAAAAGGGAGTTTGGCCATATCCTTTGAATGAAGAATTAAAATGTTTTCATAAGTTTAAAGATGAACTCTCAATTTTTGATAATCTTATCTTAAAAGGAAGTAGAATTTTGCTACCTTCAAAACTAATAAAGAGAGTCTTGAGAATTGCACATGAAACACATCAAGGAATGACAAGAACCAAACAACTGTTAAGAGAAAAATATTTTTGGATAAACATGGACTTTGACATTGAAAATTTGATAAGAAACTGTCCAATTTGTGTAAGGAATCAACCATTGATAAATGATCAACCATTGCAAATAGTTCCGTTACCATCAAAACCTTGGATGAAACTTGGAATTGACATAGTTGGTCCAATTGGCCATCATTATGTTTTAACAGTGATCGACTACTATTCTTCATATCCTGAAGCAATGATAATAGAAGACATTTCCAGCAAGACAATTATTAAAATATTGATGGAGAGTTTTGCAAGACATGGTTATCCACATGAAGTTGTAACAGATAATGGCTTACAGTTTGTAAGTACATCAATGGAAAGATTTTTAAAAGAATGTGGAATCAGGCACATCAAAGCCTCACCCTATTACCCAAAAAGTAATGGGAAGATAGAAAGATTCCATAGATTTCTAAAGAAACAATTCAATTCAAGTTCTGAAGAAGGGAAAGATTGGGAAAGAAGATTTATCCAGAATTTTAATGTCTTACCGAACTACTCCAAACAGATCTACAGGAAAGACTCCAGCATTCCTATTATTTTCAAGAGAAATCAAAACTAAATTAAGCTCACTTGTTAATAATGCAGAAGAAGATGAATCCAACATCAAAGAATTCAATATGGTCTACAAAGAAAAAATGAAAACATATAATGATATAATTCGGAAAGCTAGTCCTCATAATTTTGAAATTGGAAATTTAGTTTATGTGGCAAATCCAAATAATGGAAAACTTGATTCAAATTTCAGATCAGAACATTATGTCATTCTTGAAAACACTTCAATAAATTATTTTAAATTAGTCAACACTAATAATTGGAAAATAATTCATAGAAATGCTAAACATTTGAAACATGTTCCTACTCAAGAGACCAATCAAGGCATTTCTGACTTGATTCCAGAAGAGAGCCAGGAAAATCTTAGTTCAGATTCAACAAGAATTGAACACCTCAACTCTTCTGATGTACAAATACCAGATGATAATTCCTCAAACCAAGACAAGGACACTTCTTTAAACCGACCAAGGTCAAGTAGAACAGGGTCTACATTTAACCCAGTTGTTTCAGATAGACTTTATGCCGAGGCTCTTCACCAGTTGCCACCAGAGGTTTCTCCACCCTTGCCGAATACCAAGGAACCCGTGATCACCAGGAGTGGAAGAGTCGTCAAGCCATCATCAAGATATAAAGACATGATTCTTTTCAATTAAAGGAAGGAGGGATTGTAGTTTTCTGTGTTTAAAATATAGAATATATCATCATCATAAACAATAATATACGATGTATAATGTAAACAACGTGTTGATGTAAAAATATGAATATAAAGTGTAATAAACAATTTGTAATAAAATAATTTCTTCTGGTAAGTAATGTTTAATTAATAAATTAAATAATAACTATACAACACACACTAAAGCATTAAATATTTCTTTAACAGGTGAAATTGAAAAGCTAAAATAACGCATATACTAGAGCATGAATATTTCTTTAACACTTGAAATTAGAATTAAAATAAGGTACACACTAAAGCATTAAATATTTCTTTAATACGTGAAAATTGAAAAGCTAAAATAACGCATATACTAAAGCATAAATATTTCTTTAGCAATTGAATTTAGAATTAAAATAAGGTACACACTAAAGCATTAAATATTTCTTTAACACGTGAAATTGAAAAGCTAAAATAACGCATATACTAGAGCAGGGGTCTCCAAACTACGGCCCGAGGGCCACATCCGGCCCGCAGACAGATTTTGTCCGGCCCGCGGAGACATACCTGAAAACTCCTTTTAGAGAACAAATATTTTTTATAGCAAATAAAATGTTTGTGATAAGTTGGATAAAGAAACACAGAATGGTAATGAGTAAAGACATGTATAATTTATGCAGTAAATTTAACTTCAGCATATAATAACTAACAAATTATTGAAATGAATCCAACTTACATTTTATACATTGTAAGTAATGAACAACACATACCTTATAACATGACATATGAAATGCTAATGAGATGTATGTAATTGAGATTTTCCACCGACAATAGTTTGTAGTTGTGGACTAATTTTACTTGTACCAATTATTAAAAGAGATTTAAGATGCTCGTCAGTTAATTTAGATCTGTATACATTTTTTGTGTACTTCATTTTGGAGAAGGTTTTCTCACACAAATAAGTAGTACCAAAAACGGAAAACAGCCCACGAGCAAATTTATGAAAATTATCAAATTGTGTCAGTGGAAGACTCTTATAAAATTCCAACAAAGATGAGTTTTCATATTTGTTCTTAATTATATCACTGCACCGAAGATCAATCATTTCCATTTGAAGTTCCGGGGCTAGGGTTTCAATGTCAGCATCAAAAGGATTCTGAAAAATCTTAATTTTTCGCAATGGCATCAAAGTCCGAGAAACGAGTATCAAAATTTATCTTCAAAGCACTCAAAGTTTCGATTGCAAAATCGATAGGAAACTCAGTCTCAGTAGTGTGGCTGAATATTTCACATGTTTTAAAATGTGAAAAACATTTACTTCGTAGTTGTGATTGAAACAGTATCAATTTCATCCGGAATGACTTGATATTAGTGTATAAATCAGGAAGATGCTGGTTTTCTCCTTGCAATCTCAAATTCAGTTCGTTCACATGTTTTGTCAAATCAACATAGAATGCTAACTTCCATAGCCATGCGTTGTTTTGTAATTCAGTAAGAGGGCGGTGCTTTTCATTCAAAAAAATTTCGATCACTGCTCGAAGTTCAAAAAAGCGCTGCGGCAGTATGATAAGGTAAGTCTGTTTCTCCAATCTCTGCAATAAATTGTCGGAATTGTCGGTGATTCAGCCCAAAAGATCTGATGAAATTAACAGTTGATATGACTGGTTTCAGAACGTCAGACATATCCAAACATTTTCCGCACAAAGACTGTTGATGAATGATACAATGTAAGACTAATGGTTTTGAGCCGCCGTCATTTTCTACAGCCTTTGACACAAGAGCGACCACTCCTTTATCTTTCCCACTCATGTTTTTGCCTCCATCAGTTGTAATACATTTCAAGTTTTTCCATCGAAGGTTCTTTTTATTAATGGCCATTTCAACTCCTTTAAAAATATCGGTACCAGTAGTTGTGCCATGAATACTATACATATCAAGAAGTTCTTCGTGCACTTCATAGCTTTTATCTACTCCTCTAATATAAATCAACACCTGAGCAGTATCTGACACATCCGTTGACTCATCCAAGGCCAAAGAAAACCACTCAACATGTCCATTTTTGTCGAACAGTTGAGAGGATATATTTTCAGCGATGTTTTCTACCCTTCGAGCCACAGTGTTTGCTGACATACTGACAGTTTTTAATAAATTTACCTTTTCAGGGCACATTTCTTCGACTACTGCAATTATGCATTCCTTGATCATTTCTCCATCGGTGAATGGTTTTCCACGTTTTGCAATTTCAAGAGCCACACGAAAGCTGGCACGAGCTTGTTCAATTTTGACTTTTGTAAATAAAGATTGCTGCGATTTCAATCCGCGCTTCAAAGCTTCGAATTTTTCTGTCCGCACAATTCCTGTATATTTTGAGTAATTTTGAGAATGTTTTGTTTCATAATGACGTTTCATGTTATATTCTTTGAGAACGGCTATGCTTTCATTGCAAATCAAACATAGCGCCTTGTTACTGGACTCAATTACGAAATACTGAATGTTACACTGATCTTTGAATTTTCTGCATTCACTATCAATTTTTCGCTTCTTTTCCATTCTGCTAAATCACACACAAAAGTAACAATTAATAATAACATTTAATAACAAATAAACATAACAATTAATACAGGAAAATTAATAATATGCAGTGTTGCCATCTTGGCCCTCGGAACTTACTGGAGTAATCAGTATGGCCCTAAGGCTGGAAAGTTTGAAGACCCCTGTACTAGAGCATGAATATTTCTTTAACACTTGAAATTAGAATTAAAATAAGGTACACACTAAAGCATAAATATTTCTTTAACACTTGAATTTAGAATTAAAATAAGGTACACACTAAAGCAATAAATATTTCTTTAACACGTGAAATTGAAAAGCTAAAATAATGCATATACTAAAGCATAAATATTTCTTTATTTTTTTCAGGTAGAGACATAATTCTCAATCTCAGGGTCGTTGGCCTACTTTTCACAAATATTTTTTTTATTTGTGATTTTCGGTAATATCGGTCCCACGCTGGGCATCCAATGTTAAGTCGTATTTCGTACATGTCGAAATACGTTGTATTAATAACTAATTGGTAAACTAAACTCACCAAAACTCGCCACGGCAAACCCACAAAATAAAAATCTACTTATACACTGGTGTCCAAAAAATAAGAAACTTAACCAATATTGAAATTTATCAAAAGCTAATTTATTAACAAATATAAAATTTAGTATACAAATAGTTTAAACTATGGAGAATTTGACTAGCTATATGAAAATAAAAAATGAAATTATGAAATATGCAAATTATTACCAACATACCCAAAGCTAAGGTTCCAGATCTTAAAGAAATAAGATATCAATAGAGAGTATGATCACCTCTAACAGCTATCAAGGTCTCACAGCGAGCCCTCATACTGTTTACCAGGCTTTGGAGGAGGTCCAGGGGTAGTAAACCCCACTCCTCCAATAGAGTAGTTCTTAGCTCAACGAGGGTTCTGGGAGAGGGGTGACGAGCTCCAATACGCCTCCCTAGAGCATCCCACACATGCTCTATTGGATTCAGGTCCGGAGATCTGGCTGGCCAATCCATCCTTCGAATATTCTCACTCTGGAGATATTCATTGACTAGCCTAGCCCTATGCGGACGAGCATTATCGTCGTCCATTAAAATTAAATTGTGACCAATTTGATCTCTATAAGGTCTTAGATAGGGCTCAAGGATCTCGTCCCTGTACCTTTGGGCAGTTAAAGTGCCCCCAGAAAAAATGTGGAGGGGTGTGCGTCTGCTAGAACTGATGCCAGCCCAGACTAAGAGACTGCCCCCTCTAAAACTGTCTATTTCCCTGATGTAACTGGAATGATAGCGGGTTCCAGGCTCCCTCCAGATGAAAACTCGTCGAGAATCTGTGTTTAAACTAAATCTTGACTCGTCACTGAAGAGAACATTGGCCCACTGATCATGAGTCCAGGCGTGATGTTCCAAGCACCAATTCAAGCGAGCTCTCCTGTGAGCAGAGGTTAAAGGGATACAGACCATTGGTCGTCTTGCATAAAGAGCACCTTCGTGAAGCCTTCGGTAAACAGTTTGTCTTGAAATTCTCGTTCCAGTAGCACTTAAGAGTTCATTAGAGAGTTGAATAGCTGTCATCTCCCTGTGGCGCTTGGCTGTTACGACCAGATAACGGTCTTCAGAGGTAGCTGTTTTTCTTTTTCTACCAGAACCTTCTTTTCTTTTGATGGTTCCTGTCTCAATGAACTGTTTCCATATTTTGCTGACCACAGATTTATTCACATTTAGCCATTTTGCTACTTCAACTTGTGATTGCCCTGCCTCCATTCTTCCAACAGCTCTCCATTTTAAATCATCTGCTAAATTTTTCGTAAACTCATAATTAACTATGGATTAAATAAATTTATAATTGGACAATTCTTAGATGGGGTAAACGACACAAGCCAAATAGCACACTTATAAAGACAAGCAAAAATTTGCATATTTTCAATTTTGCCGAATCGAATGGTTGCAATAAATAAATTCTACGACTTAAAATACCTAATTAAATTACTTTTTAGCTTTTAGCGTTGTATATTTTAAAACATATCATTAAAAAACAAAAGTTTCTTATTTTTTGGACACCAGTGTATATTTGCCTTATTCTGTCTGAAGCTCACGGATAGAATGCGCGCCCATTGGCTGCCGGCGAACACGTGTCCTCCCTGCCCCCCTCTAGACAACCCTGTTATCAGCTGTGTGATACATACACCTGTCTATAGCGGCCATCCTGTCTATAGCGGTCACTTTAGGCAACCCTGTTATCAGCAGTGTGATACATACACCTGTCTATACAGACCACCCTGTCTATAGCGGCCACTCTAGACAACCCTGTTATCAGCTGTGTGATACATACACCTGTCTATACAGACCACCCTGTCAATAGCGACCACTCTAGACAACCCTGTTATCAGCTGTGTGATACATCCACCTGTCTATACAGACCACCCTGTATATAGCGGCCACTCTAGACAACCCTGTTATCAGCTGTGTGATACAGACCACCCTGTATATAGCGGCCATTCTAGATAACCCTGTTATCAGCTGTGTGATACATACACCTGTCTATAGCGGCCACTCTAGACAACCCTGTTATCAGCTGTGTGATACATCCACCTGTCTATACAGACCACCCTGTCTAAAGCGGTCACTTTAGGCAACCCTGTTATCAGCAGTGTGATACATACACCTGTCTATACAGACCACCCTGTCTATAGCGGCCACTCTTGGCAACCCTGTTATCAGCTGTGTGATACATCCACCTGTCCATACAGACCACCCTGTCTATAGCGGCCACTCTAGGCAACCCTAGGAAGCAAGATGTATACAAGGTGTAGACAAGATAAAGATCTAGATGAAGATTAAAACGTTTTTAAAATTATTCGCACTCTGGTAAAACCCGGGCGTTGCCCGGGCCATTCGTCTAGTATATAATATACGATTAATATAAACACCTAAATGTTAACACACTTTCAAATTTTGAAATGTATTTAGTATATCAAAATCCTTCTATGCAAAGTTCAGCCTCCGTATTATAACATGGTACCAAGGGTAAACCTCAAAGTGGGTTAACAAAGAAAATATTTCTTAATACACTTAATGGGAATTTATGTCTAGTCTGGTATAAAACACAAAAAAATACAAATTGGTAAATGAAATACATATGAAATTTTATTATAACTAAAACTATCTATAATTTGGGATAAGGGGTAGATTATATGCAAGATAAAAGATACTTTCCTAATAAACGTTTCTTTACTTCTAATTCCATCGAAATATAGAACGGAAAATCTTCTATTTGATATATACTATATAGTAGAGATTGCAGCCAAAATATATATATATAACCTATTAAATATTATATGTGGCTCCTATTCTATAAACGAGCCTTTTGGCCCACAAAGGAAATTTTTATAGGGTATAGTAAACTTACCATTTTGTCTATTTTTCTACTCACCATCCTAGCCCATTTCTCTCGACTCGATTTGCTCTCCCTATTCCCTTCGGCTCTTCGGTTCTAACTGTCTAAAATTTCAAATCTCGCGTCCCTCCAAAAATTTTTTATCTTACTTTTACAGAGTAAAAAGAAAGAGTAATTTAATTTCGCAGAATATATTCGAAAAAATAAAAATAAAAATTATTCTTTGGAATAAAAGTAAATTTAAATTAATAATAAAAGATAATAAAATATATCAGGTCGATTCCCTGAGATTTTAATTTAGTATTTCTTCTTAAAATTTTTATATTTTATTTTTAAAATAACTAATTTATCTAAAGTATATAATTTATTAGTTTTATTCTTTGGAATAAAAAAATAATTTTAAATTTCGATGTGGTAATAAAAAAATTTAGACCTTTCATCTTGCATATAAAGGAAGGGATTGGTTATAAAACATATATTACATATGTACATTCTCCATCTGGGCCTTTCTGCAGCGGGCTTCGGGATACAAGCCCAGAGCTAGTCCAAATCCTCCATCTGGACAGCAAAACACTTCGACGAGACACTGTACATATATTATGTAAAATGTTTACATCATTGATGGGTTTGTTTTGTGAAAAATGGCCCAACACATATAAATCTTCATTCAATTTGAAAAAATTCCTACGCCACCCAGACACCAAACAAATTAGCAAATTAGAAAACAAAAACAATGTAATTTACAAAATACCATGTAATGATTGCCCCGCCAAATACATAGGAGAAACAAGTAAGCCTCTAAAAGATCGAATCAATCAACATAAAGCTGGTTTAAGAAATTATAATCCATTATCACTTCTTGTAGACCACGCTTTGAAAAACAACCACACACCGGACTTTGATAAAACAGATATTTTATACCAGGACATAAATGAAAAACATTGCCGATTATTTTTGGAAAGTTGGACCTCCGCAGTAGACAAAGATAGTATTAATAGGAAAATTGAACTACCAGAGATATATTCGCAATTTAGATCGTCATAAAAATATTTAAAGTTCAATTTTTCATTCATTTTTTTAATTCAAATTCCCGATATCATAGGTCTATATTTTAATTAATTTTATAGGGAGAGGTACACATTTAGAAGCACGTAAAAATGTTTTAATGCTCGAAACGCATTTTTCCTTTTATATATCTTTCCTTTAATTTATGCAACATCGTTCAAGTTTATTTCAAATACAACCACACGCTTATTTTATATATATGTATTATATTATTATATATATTGATAGTTCAATATCTTCAATGTTTTATTTGTGTGATATCATTTTTTAAAAATATTTTCCCATTTTCACTTATATTTTATTTCGAATTTCATAATTTAACATTTAAATTTTTTAAAATTTTATTTCTACCAACTTTTCAAACATTTTTTACGCTTTGTTTTTTCAGTAAAAATTTTAGTTTAATATTTCTTCTATATATATTTTGTTATTTTTATTTATTTTTATACGAAAAATATTTTTACACATAGTACAAATAATTTTAAAATATAAAATAGGCGTTATTGTTAATTTCAAAATATTCACACCCATATTTTACAAAAATTATTTTGTTCATAATATAAATATATTTATCAAATTTTTCTCCCCATTGAATATAACAAAATATTTTTAAAAACTTAATGCTGTTGACGTTATGTGGCGCTGAGTTTGTTGTTGACACACTTTAAAATGTTATAACACCTTGATAAAGGTTGGCGTTCAGCCAGCTGGAATATTGGTAAAATAAATAATATTTTGATCCAATATATGCCCTTTTAATTAAAGATATATATATTGCATGTTTAAAACTTACCCAATATTTAAATAAATAAAATATACATATTTGTTTTTAAATTACATTGGTTGTTTATATTAGCTCAAAAGGCGAAAATGGCTGAATGTAATTTTTTATCACAAACAAAAATTGAACCATTAACAGGAACAAATTATCAAATATGGGCGTTGAAAATCGGCGCAGTTCTGAGAGGAAGAAATTATTTAAATGTGTAATTTCCGATCCAGAACCTGATATGGGAGACAAAAGTTCTTGGGAGATTTGGAGTGATAAAAATGATGAAGCTTTTGGTATAATCATCACAACATTGACTAATGAACAAGCTGGAATGTTCATAGGTGAAACAAATGCTACGAAAGTATGGGACTCACTGAAAAAACATACACAGGCAATTTGGAAGATAAAATTATTGATATAGGGTTAGAATTGAAGAACATTAGAATGAAAGATAATGAAACTGTAGATGAATATATAACAATGGCAAAAATATTGCTGCTAGAAGTTCATCATTAGGGCATCAATTTACCTCAAGAGAACTTTAATTTAATATTGTCAGAGGCATACATCCAAGGTATGAAAATATTGCTATTGTCTTACGATCTAAGAGAGAGGCAACAGTAGAAGAGATTCAACAAACTCTAAGAGAAGAGGAGTCAAGAAAAATATGAGATTAAATCAATCGGTTGAGAATGGGCATGAACAAGTATACAGAATAAAAGATAGAAAAGTTCTCAACAATTTCAGCCAAATGTACCAATAGCAAAAAATGAAAATGTCATGGTTATAAATACACATTTGTCAAATAAAAATAGCAATATAAGTTTATGGCATAAAAGATCAAACCATTTAAATGAAGAATGCATGAAAAAAATGATTCAAAGACCTATTGTAAGAGGATTGGATCTAAAATTTGAAAGGTTACCAGAGTGCGAAGCATGCATAATGGGAAAACTGGTTCAGAAGCCATATAATATTACGGAAAATTATATAGTTAAGCCCCTGCAGTTGATTCATATGGATTTATGTTGACCAATGCCATGTCAATCTTCAGGAGGATCTAAGTATTTTATTGTTATAGTAGATGATTACAGTAGAATAATCTTTATATATTTCCTGAGATCAAAGGATGAGACCTTTGAAAGATTTGAAGAATTTAAAGCAAGAGCCGAAAACGAATTAAGTCTTAGAATAAAAGATGTAAGAACCGACAATGGAACTGAATTTTGTAACTCTAGATTTGAAGAACTTTTCAAGAGAAGTGGGATCCATCACCAACTTACCACCACTTACTCGCCACAAAGTAATGGAGTCGCAGAGAGAGTGAATAGGACTCTTATAGATACAGCGAGAACCTTACTAATTGACTAAAAATTACCCATGAAGTTTTGGGCAGAAGCAATTGCTACAGCTGCATACATTATGAATTGTACCCCTTACAGGTCTATTAAGCACCATACACCTATACAGAGATGGAATGGGAGGAAACCATCGGTCAAACACATTCGAATATTTGGATGTTTGACACATTGGCTTGAGAGCAAACCAAGAAGGAACAAGTTTTCACCAAAAGGGAGAAGGGAATATTTATTGGTTATTCCATTAAAAGAAAAGCCTACAGAATATATGATATAATGACAAAGAGAATCCATGAAGTCAGATCAGTAAATTTAGTGAAGAGAGGAATTGATTATGCAAATGATATTCAGGAAGATACTAATTGTAATAATTTTACTTATAAAGGAAATTGTGAAGAAATAGTTGCTGAAAACTTTCATATCTTGAAAGAAGACAATCCTGTCACAGTGAGTAAAATGAAGTCTCAGTAGGATACTTCAGTAAAACTAGGTGGTGACTGTGAAAACGACTCATCACAAACTGAACCGATACAGGAAAGATGCGTAAAAGGTGGAAGAAAGAAAGGAGAAACAAAGAGCATATTAGAGGAACGGCACAAAGCAAGACTTGAAGAACAAGAAAGAAATTTGATCAAAGAAGGAGTTCGACGCTCACAAAGAATAAAAGATAGGAAAGATGCAAACTTAATTATGGAAATAGATAATTATATCCCGGAGAACTTTAAAGAAGCAATGGATAGTGGAGAAAGAGATGAATGGCACGAAGCAATGGAAGAAGAGCTCAGTGAGATAGAGAAACATAAAATATGGACACTAGTATCAAGGGAAAATGGCATGAAACTCATCAATAGTAAATGAGCCTACAGTACAAAGAGAACCTCAAATGACGGCATATATAAAAGAAAGGCCAGACTGGTTGCTGTTGGATGCAATCAAAGATATGGTGTAGATTATAAGGAATCTTTTTCACCAGCACTCAAAAAGGAAAGCTTGCGAACAATAGTAGATCTTGCAACGCAGCAGAATTTAATCATAAAGACTTATTATGTGAAGACAGCTTATCTCTATGGTGAGTTAGAATAGACAGTATACATGAGATAACCAGATGGTTTTATGCAAAAAGGAGAAGAAAACAAAGTGTGTAAAATGGAAAAAAAGCCTGTTTGGTCTACCACAATCAGAAAAATGTTGGAACATAAAGATCAATGAAATTTTATACCAGTTGGGAATGATTAGAACCAAATGTGATCCATGTGTCTATAAACTCCAGAGAGGAGAAGAGTATGCAATACTGGGTCTATATGTAGATGATCTCATCATTGCTGGGACTAGTAAGGAAATTAATGACAACCTAACCTCAGAAATAGAAAAATATGTTACTCTAACAGAAAAGAAAGATAGCGAATTCTTCACAGCTTTGGACTGGAAGAATGCAACAGTGTGCAGCCACATGGAGATCAAAATCAAAATTTGGATAAATATTTGGACTCTAAGCCAGTAGATAAAACTGTATACCAGGAAATGATTGGATCACTAATGTACCTTTCTATGGGTACTCGACCGGATATATCCTTCAACGTCAGCAATTTATCACAGTATTGTAATTATCCAAGAGAAATACACTTAACTAGAGTTAAAAGGATTTATAGATACCTGAATGGAACAAGAAATAAAATGTTGGCATATAAGTCAAAAGACAACAATATTACAATAAGTACTGATGCGAGCTGGTGCACAACCCAAGACGCAAAATCCTATTCAGGCTATACAGTCAAACTTGGCAACAACTTAATAAACTAGAGAAGTAGAAGGCAAAATTTAGTAGCCTTGTCTACATGTGGAGCAGAACTTATTTCAATATGTGAAGGCATTTCAGAAGTATTATGGTTAAAGGGATTACTAGAATAACTTTGTGAAAAATTTAACTTTACCAATTACCTTGAAAAGTGACAGCCAGGCTTCAATAAACTGGATGCAATCTGACAAAATTACTTCACGAACAAAGCACATAAACCGATAGTATTATTTTGTGAAAGAGGAAATTCAAAATGGAATCAAGCTGGAATACACTAAAAGTGAAGACATGGAGGCGGATATACTAACGAAGAGTCTCCCTAAGGACAAACTACGGAAATGTGCAGATAGCTTTGGACTTGCTGATTAGGGCTTACACACAGGGGAGCGTGTGTAGTATATATATTAATTAATTGTTACCACAGAGTGTGTGTAAGCTCACAGGTAAATAGGCGCTAACCGAAAAAAAAAAGGTTCCTTTGTTTAATATTAGTTTCCCTTTTATATTTTGTTCTCTCTCTTGTAAATCAATAAATATAATGTTTAATTAATAATTATTGGAATCAATTTCATTAATAATTCTAAGCAAAGTCAACATTTATTTACTTACAGGTTGTTGTTGTTAGTGATATATAACGTAGGTTCTATTGTTTACATTCTCTGTATAGAACTGAACTGTGTTGCTGAGTTAAAATATAATTTCAATTATATTACATCTTTCCTTTTTTACAAATCCAGTCTTTTTATGGCCTCACCAGGCGACCGCTTCTCGTGAACTTGTGCTCCTCCCTGGACTCTTCCTCTGTAGCTGAATTATCAGTTTCTGGCTGCAGCTCCATCCTGACAGAACATTTAGGCAGAGTTTCTTGATCTTGATCTTACTCTATAGTTGAGCATGCAGTTCCAGTAGATTCTTGATCAAGGATGCTTTGAAGGTCCTTTAGGGATTTGTTAGTTGTGTTAGTTGTAATAAGTGATTGGTTTCCTCTTTAGAGTCATTTGTTGTTCTGGACTGTATAGGACCTTGGACTATCTTCTCGAACTATTGTGGCTGGTTTCCAGTTTATTCTGTTTTCTCTTAGATAAACTTCTTGTCCGGTCTTGAAAGTTGGTTAGTCTCTTGATCCTTTGTCATAGTAGAATTTATAATTGTTTCTGGATATTCTTAGCTTTAAAGTGACATCTTTTTGGATGCAAGGTCTTAGCAATTCTTTGCTTATTGGCAAGATTGTCTTTGTTCTTCTTGAAAGTAGTCTTTGTGCTGGTGATCCCATGTCTTCTCTTGGAGTGTTTCCATAGTTGAGTAATGCAATCTGGATATATTCTCCACTTTGTTTGCATTTCCTAAGAATGTTCTTTGCTATTTGCACAGCTCTTTCAGCTAGTCTATTAGATTTAGGGTAATGTGAACTTGAAGTCTTGTTATTAAACTTCCATTTGTTGCTGAATTCATTAAACTCTCTTGAAGCATAATTTCTTCCATTATCTGTCTCTAGAACTTTTGGAATTCCATGTATGCTAAAGTTTCTTTTGAGAAATCTAATGGTATCTTTTGAATTTATGGTGTTAATAGGTTCAAAGTTTATGAATCCAGAATAACTGTCTATTATCACAATGTATTCATTCCCTTCAAATTGAAAGATATCTGATGCGGCAATTTCCCATGGTAGCTCGGGAATTTCTTTTAGCATTAAGGGTTGTTTTTGTTTGTCTCTTTGTGTAGCTATGCATGTCTTGCAATTTTCTACCATATCAGAGATATCTTTGGACATCCGTGTTCAATAAATTGAGTCTTTGGTTCTTTTGGTACAACCAGTAATGCCTAGGTGGCCTTCATGTATCTGTTTGAGAACTTGTTTTTTTGATTGATTCTGGTATTATGATTTTTGTTCCCCTCAGAACTAGGTTTTCATGAATGGAAAGTTAATCTTTTATATTCCAATATCTTCTGCAAGATATAGGAAATAGTGATCTTTGATCTGGCCATCCTTGGATTATGGTTTCTTTTAGCTCTGGCAATTCTGCATCTTCCTTTGTAACTTTCATGATGTTGATTGTTGATCTATTGTCAAATGCAGTGATTAAAAGGATTTCTATTGATTTTTATTCCTGAATCTCATATGATTTGCAATCTCGACTCAGTAAATCTGCAATCAAGAGCTCCTTTCCACTCTTGTATTTAATAGTTGGTCCATATTGATTAATTTCTATGAATAAATTTTGAAGTCTTGGTGGTATTTTATCCATTGTTTTTTTTTTATAAATGGATTCCATCGGTCGATGGTCTGTTTCTATCAGAAGAGATTTACCATATATCTTGTTACGTATAAGGCCTCTAAACGGTTAAAACCTCCGCCAATAGATGGCGCTTTCGCCGGATTCCCTTGCTGGCTGATGAGGGAGTCGCCTACTGCTGTGGTCCCGTTTCCTGGGGAGGTTGGATGTAAATACGCTTTTGTGTTGGCCCCAGGATGTAGGGTCATGTAAATACACATTGTCTGTTGTTTTATTTGGATTTAATGTTAGTAATAGATGACAATAAAAAAGTGCTTCAAGTCTGCGTGCTGCCTCCTGTCGTTACTCTGCCACTGCTATCGTCACCAGGCTACTGCTGCTGCTACTACTCTTCTGGTAAGTCTCTCGTGTCCCCCCACCAGTGGTAAGGCCGAGAGATACTGCCAGAAGAAGGGAGTTTCCACAGGAGAGGTGGAACTCAGGAAGTCTTTGGGTGGCCTGCGGGGAAAAGCCGCAAGGAAGAGCAACCGGAGCCCGAGTAGGTGAACCACAAAGGGAAGAAGCGCGTTGTCGCAAAGAACCAGAGGGTAAACACGCGACAACTGGTGTCAGAAGTGGGATTCTTCCTCGTGGAGGTCACCAGGGGGCTTTTTATTAAAAAAAAGTTTGTTTTGGGGTTGTGCACAAAGGCCCATTGACGTGAGAGTCCAAGGGATGGCCTCTGAGCAGGATTCGCTGGCCGAAATCGACCGGAGGCTGCAGGAACACCGGGAGAAGTGGGACGGAATAAAGCGCCGAACGGAAGAGAAATTGCTTCTGTTAGAAAAGGAAAGCGAAGAGAAATGGCTTCGGTTGGAAAAGGAAAGCGAAGAGAAATTGCTTCTGTTGGAAAGGGAAAGTGAAGAAAGAATGCGTCGAAGAAAAGAGGAATTGCTTCTGTTGGAAAAGGAAAGCGAAGAGAAAAGGCTTCGCAGAAACTTACAGATGGAGAGGCTGCTGTCTCAGGTGAGGGCCCACTGGCAGAATGGGACAGGTACGGCCGAGACAGCTTTGGATGATGACAGCGAGGGCCGGGTAGAGTCCCGAGGACTGGAAGTCGAGCCGGGTCACAGGGGGGAATTGCGTGGAGTGGAGGGCCTGATTGAGGAGCCTTCTGGACAGACCTTGAATCTGCGTCACGCGGACTCGCAAATGAAGTGGCCCCAGCGAGAAAAGCGGTACCGGCGAGGGAAGCAGTGCCCTCGGGAGAAGCGGTGCCAGCGAGAAAAGCGGCTACGGCGAGAGAAGCGGTGCCCCCGGCGAGAGGAATGGTCCCGGCGAGAGGAATGGTCCCGGCGAGAGGAATGGTCCCGGCGAGATGAATGGTCCCGGCGAAAGGAGTGGTCCCGGCAAGAGAAACGGTGCCAGCGAGAAAAGCGGTACCGGCGAGAGGAGAAACGGCGGGATGAATGGTCCTGGCGAGAGAGGTGGTCTCGGCGAGAAAGGTGGTACCAGCATAAGAGGCGGTGCCGGCATGAGAGGCGCCTCCGGCACGAAAGGCGGTACCGCTATAAGAAGCGGAGTCGGCATAAGAGGCTGAGTCAGCATGAGAGGTGCCTCCGGCGTGAGAAGCGGTTCCGACGTGAGAAGCGGTACCGGCGAAAGGGGCGGCTCCGGCGAGAGGGACGGCTCCGGAGAAAGGGGCGGCTCCGGCGAGAGGGACGGCTCCGGCGAGGGGGCGACTCCGGCGAGAGGGGCGGCTCCAGCGAGAAAGATTGGCTCCTGCGGGAAAGGCGATTCCAGCGAGATGGGCAGTTCCAGCAAGAGAAGCGGCACCAGCGAGAAGCGTGACATCGGGGCGACGGAAGCGATGAGGCCGGATCGGGACGATCCGCCTTGAGGGGGAGGCAGTGTTACGTATAAAAGGCCTCTAAACGGTTAAAACCTCCGCCAATAGATGGCGCTTTCGCCGGATTCCCTTGCTGGCTGATGAGGGAGTCGCCGACTGCTGTGGTCCCGTTTCCTGGGGAGGTTGGATGTAAATACGCTTTTGTGTTGGCCCCAGAATGTAGGGTCATGTAAATACACATTGTCTGTTGTTTTATTTGGATTTAATGTTAGTAATAGATGACAATAAAAAAAGTGCTTCAAGTCTGCGTGCTGCCTCCTGTCGTTACTCTGCCACTGCCATCGTCACCAGGCTACTGCTGCTGCTACTACTCTTCTGGTAAGTCTCTCGTGTCCCCCCACCAGTGGTAAGGCCGAGAGATACTGCCAGAAGAAGGGAGTTTCCACAGGAGAGGTGGAACTCAGGAAGTCTTTGGGTGGCCTGCGGGGAAAAGCCGCAAGGAAGAGCAACCGGAGCCCGAGTAGGTGAACCACGAAGGGAAGAAGCGCGTTGTCGCAAAGAACCAGAGGGTAAACACGCGACAATATATATCGTATATTTTAAACTGTATAATAATGACACTTTTAGTATATTTAACATATCTTCCAATTAGTTAAAGCCGATGCCTTAAAATATCCTACCTTCTTTTGGAATGTACACCGTTTCTGTTTGCTGCCACCCCCATATTTTGTATATATGCTATATCTTTATTGATAATACCTGTAAACCCCTATTTGTATGTAACACTAAAAATGTTGACGTCAAAATAAAGATCCAAAGAGTGTTCGGTCAGCTGGTGGCAGGGACAGAGGGGAGGAAAATGCCAACGCCCATGTGGGGCCGGCCCCCAGGGACTCTTTATAGACGACCCCTGAAAACAGGACAGATGTTGGCAGGGGGTCAGCAGCAGATGGTTCTAGGGTGTGGCCATCGACATACGGTTTCTGTCTCACACAGTCTCTCCCTCCATGTCTCGGGAATAAGCATCCAGGTTTGTGTCATGGCCTCTACCTCTGTCCCGTGGGCTGTTCCCGATCACTCTCGGTGTTAACATCTAGCCCTGCCTCTGCTTCTTGTTGTCCGCGTGTGGGAAGAACATCAACACTCGCCTCACGTACACGACTGCCAGCTTATCCATACATCGACATTTTGCAACAATATTACATATAGGTATGAAATTTCTTGCAACCAAATTTAATTGCCAGAGCTTCTTTTTTTATTTGAGGGTAATGCCTCTGTGCATCATTTAATGCAGAAGCATACGCAATTGGTCGATCTTCTTGGAGTAAGACTGCTCCAATGGCATGTTGGCTTGCATCGATGTTAAGATCATAATACTTTAGGGTTGGCGCTTGTTTAATAATTCTTTTATTCTTTCCATATTCTTGTTCCTCAAGCTGTCCCATTGCCATTCTGTGTTTTTCTTCAGAAGCAATCTCATTCTGTATGTTATCTATGATAGATTTGGGATGAATTTATGTAAGCATTGAACCTTTCCCAAAAGTCTTTGTAGTTCTTTTTGTGCTCTCCCATTCACGTCTGAAACGACTCTGACCATTGTGGCCACCACGACTGCATCTAACCTGCCTACCAGGACAATCAGGAGACAACCCATCATACCACACTACACAGTCATACAACAGAATAAAATCATCAAGAAATATACAATGCTGGCCACCCAAATTGCAACACCAAGAAAGAGGAGAGATATCACAACAAAATTTATTTTGTAGATAACATGTTGACCAAGTATCAAATGATTAAATTTATAGTCTCATGCGAAGTGTGGTTCCTGCCAGAATCGGTAGTCAGAGTAGCCTCCATTGTTGGAGATCACCGCTGTCACACGACTCGGCATTGATTCAAAGAGACTTTGGATGTGTTCTTGGGGTACAGCAGACCAAGCAGCTTCTACACGTTGCCAAAGTTGATCTAGTGTGGTAGCTGGGGATGTTATCTGGGCCAATCGTTGAGCAACCATGGACCACATGTTTTCTATCGGCGAAAGTTCCGGAGAGCGAGCCGGCCAGGGAAGCAATTCAATCTGGCTATTGACGAAGAACCTTTGGACAATGCGTGTCACGTGTGGCCGCGCATTATCCTGTTGGGATATAGATGTGGGTAAGCCCTGAAGGATAACTGGCTCCAACATCTCGGAAATGTAGCGTTGGCTGTTTAAAGTACCGGCAATGCGCACTAGAGGAGTGCGAGAGTGATATCTAATAACGCCCCATACCATATTACCCGGTGCAGGACCAGTGTTGCGGTGCATAACGCAGCTGTTCAGCATCCTTTCTCCACGGTGTCTCCAGACCCGAATCCGACCATCGTGGTGTTGCAGACAGAAGCGTGACTCGTCAGTAAAGACAATTTCATTCCATTCTGCCGTCCACATCTTTCTTTCATCGCACAATTGGCGGCGTAGACGTTTGCGGTTCTGCGTCAAGGGTAGACGAAGCAATGGACATCTCGCGGACAGACCAATCTACTGTAAACAGCGTCGAATGTAAAGCGCAGACACTGGATGATATGTTACAGACTGAATGTTCTGTGCTACGGTTCGTGATGTGACTGAGCAATCTGTCATTGCCATGCGCACAATTTGCCTGTCAGCACGTGAAGTGGTGCACTGAGGTGGATGTGATCGAACACGTCGGACCATCGTACCTTCCTGCATCCAACGATCACATATCCGCATTACAGTTGTTTGGTTTCGTCCAACACGACTACAGATTTCCCTGAAAGATAACCACAATCTTGGTAGGCCACTATCTTTCCTCTGTCGAACTCGGATACTTGATCAAAAGATGATCGCTGTTTTCTACGAGGCATAATTGATCGTTTTTTTAAGAAAAGCACAATTGCCGAACTTGAAATCGCCGAAATCTTCAAGCCTTAAATAATGCTTTGAAGTCGAGTGCATCTGCGCTGAAATTCAAACCATTTGCCTATCTTACCTCCGCTAATGCATGTTGTAAATATCATGTTATTTTGCATGCTTATTTTTAAGGGTGTTGCATTTACGGTGGCCAGCAGTTTACAAGGGTCACTCCAAAGGTTTTTGCAATCAATATTAAATAATTAAAATATTTAAAAAATGAATTATAGCACTAAATTCTACATGCATTTTTCAGCACCTATGAAATATTCCATCCGAGAAAACCAATTATCGAAGCACTTATACCAGTCATCTTCGGGGATGGAATTTACGGCATTGATAAAGGCTTTCAGTGCTTCATCACTAGTGTTACATTTTATCCCTTTCAACAATAACTTTTAGAAATAAAAAAAGCCACAAGGTGTGTGCCAGGTCTGGTGAATATGGTGGATGAGCGACTAATTGGACACCAGAGTTGGCTAAAAAGTCTGATGTTTGGGATAAGGTGTGCGGTTTTGCATTGTCATGGTGAAGAAGGACTCCTCTAAGTTGAGCTCTTGGTCTGCTTTGCTTGATTTTTTCAAATGCTGCTGGAAGGCATTTTGTTGTATACCAGTCACTAATAACTGTCTTTCGATCTTCTAACTTCACCATTTCAATGAAACCACTTTTTATTAAAAAAAAAAAAGCGATCATATATTTGTTTTCAACACTTCGAGTTCTGCGAACTTTCTTATAAGGAGGTGATTTTGAATAGCACCAAAGAGTAGATTGCCGTTTTGTTTCTAGATCAAAATTGTAAATCCAAGTTTCCTCACCTGTAATAATATTGAAAACAGCTTTTTATTTGCCGTCATCAAATTTTTTCATCATGAAATTACCCCATTTAACGCGACCAAGTTTTTGGTCTTCAGTCAAGCTGTCAGGTACCCATCTATTAACAAGTTTTCTATATTTTAAATGGTCATCAATGATTGCTGATTGCTGCCGACCCAAAGTTCACTCTTTTCTCTAACGGCTCATACGTAATTCTGCGATCTTCTCTAAGTCAAAATCTTACCAGCTCAATTTTTTCTTGGGTCACTGCTGTTGGTGGTCGGCCTGAACGAGGTTCATCTTCAAGGTTGGTTTTTCCAAATTTTTTAAAACCATTTAAAAACTGTTCTAACATAAGGAGCTTTATCTCCTAAAGCATTATAAATATTTCATGGAATTCTTCTGAATTTAAATTACTTTTAATATAAAAAAATAACATGACGCGTAAACTTTCTCTAGCCAACTCCATTGTGTCTGAAGCAATGTTTATAAATTACCGTTTATAAATCTGTCCCTTATATGTCGCTACGTCGAGGAATTTTACAAAATGTATCTTTAAAAGAAAGCCGTAAATCAAAAGTTATTATTATGGGAAAAAGCTTTTAAGGAATGTCTTTCCGTCATTTCAGAGGCGGTATGGATGAACTGCCGTTAGGTTCGTTTAGCTATTAGGACAATATGCAAATATTGTCAAACACGCCGTTAGATTTATTCTTTTCTCGAATAGACGTCCAAATGGCTATTTATTCTTTACAATGATGCTTATAAATGTTACAGTTAACTTCCCATGAGCGACCACCTCTCTGAGCGACTTATTTTGCAGAATAAAAAAATGACTTGACCTGATTTAACCTAACCTCCAATAAGGGACCAGGGGAAGGCTACCAAATATCGATTTAGTATCAAGATAAAGGAATAATATTTCTCTGAATTGAAACTGATTAGTTCCAACTATAATATTTCATCATAAACAAACTTGATATGCAAAATCAGCCTTTTAAAAATACGGTATGTGTTCTTATGTTTCTATAACTGGATGTAAAACCCTAGGAAACAATAACATATTCGGTATTTGGTAATTGAGGTTTATAATAGTTAAAATTAAAATGTATTGTAATATCAAGTTTGGAATGGGCAAGACTCGAAAGTCATAAATAAAATATATATTTTGAAAAAAAAAAGAGTCATGAATAAATATATTTTTCAATTATAAACATTTCATATGGAACGAACGTTATCGTCCATTAACACAAAATATCTGCCTTCTGTGTGAGCCAATGGAAGAACATATTGCTCTAGGATCCCATCACGATACCTTTGACCTGTCAGGGAATCTCCTTCCAACACAGGCAGATCGGTGTGTCCATTGAGAGAGATGCCTGCCCACACCATCACACCGCCACCACCAAAGTTTTCATTTCTCTTACATTTGATGGGCTATATCGTGTCTCTCCATATCTTGTATCGTCGCTGACGACTTCAATTCAAACGTGCCCTTTTGTGTAACGGTGATAATGAGATGCATGCAACTGGGCGTATTGCATAGAGACCAACAGAATTAAGCCTTCTGAACACAGTTTGGACAAAAATTTCTTCCAGTGACCGATTCAAGCTCAGAAATAAGCATCCTGCGTGATAACTCTCTATTGCGTTTGGAAACTATTGACAAATATGCCATCTTGTGTTGTTGTGACTTTTGGACGTCCTGCAACAGGTCTTCTGGAGACATCTTCTGTATCTTGAAACTGTTTCCAGAGGCGTGAGACCACCATTATTGTAACATTTCGACACCTTGCTGCATCAGCTTGGCTTACTCTCATTTCCATCCATCCATCCAATAGCACGCCACTTCAAAGAATAAGCTAATTGATGCCTATCAGCCAATATGAAGTACAATAAAATAAAAAATGTTTATACAAAAACGGAAAAATAAAGTGTACAGGGATGGGAATCGAACCCACAGTGTTCCGCTTATTTTTCGTTCAAAAGATACACATGCGGGATAATTTTAAAATGTCGTTCTACAATCATAGTCCGCATTATATTGTATTATAAATTACTTTATATAATATTTACGAACGGAGAAATATGTCCAGGGTAGCCTAGTGGACATGGCACCTGCCCGGTAAGCGGAACACTGTGGGTTCGATTCCCATCCCTGAACACTATTTTTACGTTTATCATTACTCTTCACAATTCATCCTTTCATACTTCAACTCTAAGGTTAGAAATAATCGTTATTTCTCCTTAAAATAAATTTCGATTTTTCGTTCAAAAGAAACACATGCGGGATAATTTTTAAATGTCGTTCTACTTATATCTTATATACCTATTTCTACCTCTTGAATATTTCCTTTTACTCCTTATATACCCCTTGGAAACATCTTGTCTATTTATCGTACACTTATATCTTATACACGTATTGCTACTTCGTACTTATTGTTACCTCTCTTAAATACTTCCTTTTACTTTTGTATATCCATTGGAAACATCTCTTGTCTATTTATTGTACACTTATATCTTATATGCTTATTGTTACCTCTCTTTTATATATCCATTGGAAACATATTGTCTATTTATTGTATAATTATATCGTATATACTTATTGCTACCTGTTTAATACCTCCCTTTAATCCCTGTATGCCCCTTGGAAACAACTTGTATACTTCTTGCATATTTTGTTGTTTATCTTCTCTATTGCATACTTCTTAGTGCCTCTTGAATACTTCTTGTTTACGATGTATTTGATCTGTAGGATTAGAATAGCATGACAAATCTCCGTGAGGACGTTCTTTGGTGTGGAATTGGCCATCTTAAGATAATCCAACACGCTAGTGTACGTCTATCTTATATTTTGTTGGCAATATGGACATGAAGAATTGTTATTGTGTTTTTCTAAATTTGTTAGCTCTTCACTCAGTGCCATTATACACTCTTTAATTCTACCTCTTGTATCAATATACATATTGTTATAATAAATATTTTTGGTATAGAATTATTACTGGCTGATACTGATTATTTTTTAATACATGAGTATGTTTGTGATATTGCAGTCGTGGTAATAATAATAGAAATAGTTTTGATCAGAATTAGATTTAATTGAGCTTATGGAATATTAAATGCATAATTTGAGAAATTACTACCTGAATTAAGCCGTAAGAATAAAGAAAACAAAAGGCTTATTTACATATCTTCAGAAAGATTTGAGCCGGCCAGCGGGAAAGGAAATATCTTTATTTACGGGGGGCTGCTAACCAAAATAAAATTATTTTTGAGCCCCAATGGCCGCACAAAGCGGAATATATAAAACCACTATGACCAGCCTGGAGAGGCTAGGGACAGGATCTCTATTAGGGAAGAGGCAGGTTAGGCCGGATTGGGTCCGGGGGCAGGAAGAAGGCGGGAGGACTAGAACTTTGCAGCTCTAGCTCTGGCAGTTGGGCAAGGCATTGATCTTGCCTCGTGATCGGCAGAGAGGCCCTTGGCTGAGCAGTTGGAGCACTTGGCCGTGTGTGGGTTGGCGAGAGTTGAACAGCATCGGCCTTGGTGCACCTATCGGCGTTGTGGCCGTAGCCACAGCAGCGGTAGCAGACGCGGACGCGGACAGACTCCTCGTAGTTCAGGATCACTTGGTCCACAATGATTCTGCCGCGTCTTCCAATAGCCTTGTAGGAAGCCAAGTCCAGATCAATGAAGGCCGTGCAGGTGCTATTTCTGGTCGGAGATCTGTGTGCCACTCGGACAGACTTGTCTCCAGGAAGCTGGCCGAGGGCATCGGTGGAAAGGAAGGCCTTGACAATGTCCTCATCCACGGTTTCCGCCTCCACGTTGAAGAGGCAGATTCTTGGGAGGAATTGCCTCAGTTCCCGGACTTTCAGGTCTTGGAGCTTGTGGTCCAGGGCAGAGCTGACGGCAGGAATGGCCTCTGGAGTGTTGGAGTGCAGCACCTGTTTTCCCCTGGTGCGCAGAGACGCCTTGACTCCTTAGAGCAGAGTGTGGGCAGCGCGGACAGCTTTGAGGATGTCCCGTGGGTGGGCCTACGGGTTATCTGAAATAACTACGATGTAGGCAGCATATTTCTCTCTATTGAGGGTGCCTTTGGCAGCGGCAGGCTTGGGGGCGCGGGAAGATGCAGGCTTGGCTGGAACCAGTGATTTGGTCCTCTTAGCGGGCGGGTTTGACGCCTCTGGCTGCTTCCTTTTGGTTAGAGCAGGATCTGGCTTCTTGAGAGCAGGTGATGCCACAGGGACAGCAGCTGGAGTGAGGGTGGCAGGCTTGATGAGCTCGGTCTGAGCGCTAAAGTCCTTGCAGGTGAGAGCAGGGCCAGTTTGAGTGGTTTGGCAGGTTTTCTTGGGCATTTGGGCATCCATGATATCATCCAGCTACAGGAAGTCATTCACGGTGCCCACGAGGTTCTTCACATCCCTAACTAGGCACTTGATTATTTCCGTCCGCTGCTAAATGAAGCGGAAAAGGTCCAGGTGAAGAGCTGCTAGGGAGGGCTGGCCGAGGGATTGCAGGATTTGGTAGTGGCGGGAGATGACCATGTTGTCTTCTTCAACAAGAGCCGCATTGTCAACCGAGGGTTGAGAGGGCTTGTTGGCTTTCTTCTTCTTCTTCCTGCAGGAATCCATGGCGGGAGAGTGCCGGAGGGTTGAAGAAGAGCGGTGAGTCGAATGTATTTAAGTCACAAGCACAAACTAACCCGGCTTGTATGGCCATCGCCAGCGGGAAACAACAACGATGAGTTTTATATAGGGAAAGGCGCGACATCTGGCGATCGATTTAAGCAGAGTAATTTGTTCTATAAATTATAATTTTAAAATAAAAAAAAATATTTTCATATAACATACATCTAGACGAATTTTGCCTACTTTGTATAATGTGCCAGGTTGTGTATGTTAAAATTCTATATTAATATATTTATTGTATTATAAAACTAACTGTACATAACCCGGACTCTTGGAGCGTACAGAAGTCACCAACACACAGGGAATATATTTATTATAAAGAAAACATTACATTTGTTCTATGTGGAAGTTTCAAAGAATAATATTTGAAAAGAGGATACAACGCTCGAAATGTATGTATTAAATTAAAAACGTATTAAAATACAGAATTCAATTCCGTTACAAATAAATAGAATTCTGTTTGTTTGTCAAAAGACGAGCTCATAAGAAGTATAGTTCTTATTCAAAAGCTATTAGGTAAATTATTCAGGGTGAACACACAAATCAATAAAAACCATTTTAATTATTGTAAGTAATGATTAATAAGTACTGGCTTTCATCAAAATGAGATTGGTCAAAACATTTTTTTAATTTCTCAGAGAGGGACAAAGGGAGTGAAGAATGGCATTGGAATTTTTCAAGGATTTCAATCTGACAGCTTTGTTCGCATGGAAATTTGGCGGGCGATTTCCATTCTTCTCACTCTGGGATCGAGGTTATTGTCTTCAAACGACTCTACTTATCCGACTCCAGGTGTGAGATTAAGTCTGTTTAGTTCTAGAATGAATCACTTTGATTTGTTTGTTTATTTCCTATTTGTTGAATATTAGAGATTCATATCGATTTGGACACTTCTATTATAATATTACTATGTAGCGATCCTATATTTGGTGACTTATTCGATTTAAAACTGGAATATTTTCTATTAGTTCCGACTAAATCACATTAAAACGAACTTCTATTTAATCTCGATATAACGACCGATTGCGAACTTCACTATTCAAAGTATGAAATTTAAATTAAAAATGGCAAAATCTTGGAGCTAAAAATAAACTGGGTTTATATTGAATGATATTTATACAATATCCGAACGTTAGTATTTTTCAGAAACTTTTGAAAAAGATTAACGTTCTGATCGTTGGCATAACATGCAATAAATCCAGTTTATATTTCGAACCGTGCCGTTTTTATTTGAGTGTTGAATATTTTAGATTGCGATATGTTTAGAAAGTGTGAAATTATTATCTCCCCATCCTTAGCGCACTGTAGGATTATATTTTGTGGATGGCACATTTTTTCAGCCACTAAATGGAAGATCAACGATATTTTCCCATATAGATGGCACTATATAGGCTTTCGAATTTTAAACATCTATTTCGTATATGTAAATATAACGTATAGCCTATTTACCGTTTCAGAGGACATTTTTAAATAGCAGTTTTCATTGAACAACCGCTAATAACTCTCCGGCGGGGATCCGAACCCGTGTTTCAAAAGACACAGACAATCTTTCAGTTTTATAGTGGAGACTATGAATCACTCTGTTTGTTCTCTATTTGTAGTTTGGATCAGTGGGTGACTTCGGTGGATGAGTGATGTAATATATAAGTCGCCTCCCAGGCCTCAGAAATCTTATTTCCTAACTACATAAACCTACAACACTTGCCTCTATTAGCATATCTCGGTGGTTCTGGTGAGTCGGTCCTCGCTGTTACTGTAGAATTGACGAGGTACAGCAGCTTCTTCCATAACATTTAGCGGGTTCTCCACGTTCAAGTAACTACTCTCTCACGTGTATACCCACAACATATACCACGTTTACTTTTATCTCAATGTACAAGGTTAGTCCCGATACCATAATTAATATAGGCCTCTAGGGCGCATAACTAAGGAATCAAGAAATACATATTAAGCTGTAGTTATCATTAAGAGATGTTTATCTGGTTCTCACTGCTGTTATTCAGAGGGGATTTCTCTAATTGAATGATATGAGGTGAGCTCAGGGTAATATTATATTATAATCGTGCTATATTGGCGAATTGTTATACCATCTTTTCTCCTGTAGAAGGGCGTTCGTGCCCGAAAGCTAGAGAATATAAAGGTTATGAAAAATACTTTTCCCTGGAGGCCTGTTAATTTTACTCGACATAATTGTGTTTTTTGGGCGATAGAAAATCCAAAGGTAGAAATTGAGAAGGAAGTTAATTCCCCTGGCTTTACTGTTTGGGGTGGAATTTGTTCGGAAGAAATAATCGGACCTTACATTTTCGTTGAAAAAATAAATGGTGAGAATTTTTTGAAAATGTTAGAGGAATTTATACAGCCAAAATTGGCTGGAAAAAACTTTTACTTCATGCAGGATGGTGCACCCGCCCATTACTCATTGTTAGAACATTTCTCAATGAAAAGAACCCTCAAAAATGGTCGGGGCGCCGTAAACCTATTGTTTAGCTTGTGCAGTCACCTGATCCTACTCCGGTAGATTATTTTGTGGGGTTATTTGAAATATAATGTTTATCATTGAAAACCCTAGACTTTAGAGAAAATGAAAATTGCACTAGAAGAAGAATTTAATCTTGATGCGGATTTATGTGCTCGTGTTTGTCAAAGTATCCCTAAAAGACTTAGATTGTGTTTGGAAGCAAATGGAGGACATTTTGAACAACTATTGAATTTAAATATATTTGAAAACTTTAATCTATTACCTAGAACAAAATAGGTTTAGTTTTTTATTCATTTGCCTTTCAATTTTTAATTGAAAAAATAAAAGGGTTCGGAACTTATGGGCCACCCTGTACACACAGGAAAGTTCACAACTGACAAGATATTTCTAGTTTCAAATCCTATACAAAATATACAGTTATTAAAATAATAATAATAATGATTAAAATTCTTGGTGTCTAACAGTCCGCGATATAAGAAAACCCTAACCCTCATCACCCCCTCGTTCAAAACTTGCTGGTTGGAAGACGTCCTTTAGACCTTCAGTTAGTGCGCCCAACAACGGGGCAGCTTGACCGCGCACGATGTCTTGTTAGACCATCTGGGATTATCCGGTCAATGGGAGCGACAATGTAAACTAGACGTCAAATGTACCCCTGCTGTCGACTCTCCTGTCTCACTGGGGGGAGCGGTGCACATATTCAGGGATCTCTAATAAAACACTATGGGACTGGTTGACCTACACATCTATATTGTCTACTGGGATGATAACATGGAGGTTTAATTTACATATTACCCGCCAAGTCGAGCCATATCTTATTTTCCTTCAGAATAATTTTACCAAATGACTAAGGATTCTAACTATTCATATGAGTTAGGAACATGGCAGCTGCTTCGAAAGATCCCCAGTTGTAGCCCGCAGCATTCGGTAAAGTGCCCCCTAGGATCTCCCGAACTATAAATGTTCAGCCTGTAAGTGACACCACGTCCTCCACCATAAAGGTTCCAGGCTATTTCCCATGGGTGACTTTGTTGTATTTAACAGCGAGAAGGAATTTTTTATTTTAAAAATAATATTTTTTGAATTTCTATTCACACCAATGGGGATCGGTGGAAGGATGGTCTAAACCGTTGGTTTTCGACCGCTGCGACCCGGGTTCGATTCTCGCTTTGGGCACTTTTTTCTGATAAAAAAAAATGCTCCAATGGCCCCCGATTCTTGCAAAAGTCCAACCCCACCAGCGAGTGCAAGTAACCAAACGGGCTCTGGCAAATTTGTAAGTGCAAAGTCGAACTGCTTTTCACATGTGTAGACATGTGGTGTACTTACAGTAAAAGAAGTCGCCTATTTCTACCCACCATGATTATCATGGCCTGTACCACGTGTACTAGGGATAAGCAAAAAAATCTCACCAATATAAAGATAGCACGCTATATAACCATGCTAGAGCATTGACCTACCTTCGCCCATGTAACAGGGACATTTCAAGAATAATTCAACTTAAAATTGTATCGAAGTAATGAACTCGAACTTGGCTCAATTTATCATTACAGAGTGAAGAAATCAAGCGCGTCAGCTATTTTTAAGATACGAAGGATACATAATATAAGCACACCTAGAAAAATTAATAAACAAAATTCTCAATTAGATTTATTTTTAAAAGTACAAATAGGAGAGAGATGGAAAAATAAAAATATTTTTAATATAACCCCCCCCCTTCCCTCCGTTCCAACAGAACTTAATTAGGTACCGTTCAAAAAGAACATCCTAGCTTATTTTATAAAAAAAGGCATCTCATTATCGTGCAACTGAAAGTTGCTGATGGCTTGTGCCATCTATCGGAATAAATATCAACTATTCTCGTTTATATTTAATTATTCCATAATTGTCCAAATACCCATTCTTGATTAATCAAGAAAAGCTAAACCACGGACGTGTTTCGGGCTGTTGGCCCTCATCAGCGTGGTGCAAGCTCTACCTCAACGACCAAAAAATGCCTGAATGACTAGTTTTTTGGTCGTTGAGGTACAGCTTGCAACACGCTAATGAGGGCCAACAGCCCGAAACGCGTCCGTGGTTTAGCTTTTCTTGATTAATCAAGAATGGGTATTTGGCCAATTCTGGAATAATTAAAAATCAACGAGAATAGTTGATGTTTATTCCGATACATGGCGCAAGCCATCAGCAACTTTCAGTTGCACGATAAGGAGATGCCTTTTTTATATTTTATGCACCCTTATTCCAGTACAATATCACATTTGTGCTATTTTTTCATCCTAGCTTATGTTATTTTCAATGAAAAATATGAACAGGTTCTTCACCGAAAAGTGTACAATGCTGGATTCGATCCCTGTTCATGACTGTTGGGAATCGAAGGCGTTACCCATTCGTCCACCGACTATTTTTATCAAAAAAAAAATAATAATAAAAAATGTTCCAATAACATTGTTAGGTGCCGCTCAAAAAGAGCAACCTAGATCATCATATTTACAATATACTGTGGGTGATGGCTATGTACAGGGGTTCATTTACAATTATAATTTATATTGATGTCGTTGGGTCGGTTGTCGTTGGGGATATTGTTCTTGAGAAGGTTTTGTCTGGCTTGTTTGATATTCAAGGTGGGTTTATTTTTCCTTTTTTTTTCACTTTTCCTCATTCTGGCTTAATTTTGATGGAGAATTTGTCTAGGTTTTAAATTTCTTATTTTCCTTTTTCCGCATTTGTAGTTTGTGGCTTCCTTGAAGGTAGGGTTTTCTAATTTTTCGGATTTTTCGTAGAATATAAATGATTGTCTAATAATGTAGTCATTGATGTTTTCGATATTTAGATCGTTTCTGTGGATTGTGTTCCGAACGAACCAGGGTGGAGACATGATTTTTCTGATCATTTTATTTTCAAAGACTTCTAACTTTTTAAGGATGGTCTTATGTGCTGTCATAAAAAATGGGGTGGCCGTATATAAATATTGGTCTTATTATTGACGTGTAAATGGTTATTTTGCAATTAAGGGATAATTTGCTTTTCGGTCCTAGAAGTAGGGATAGTCGGTGCTGGGCAGCTTTCGCCAAATCGATTATGTTTTCAAAGCGTTTTTTGAAGGTTAGGTGCTCGTCTAGGGTCATCCCTAGGTATCGGATATTCTCTTTCCATTTAATATTGTCTTCGAAGACGAAGAGTTCGTCCAAAGGTTTCTTAATTTTGTCTTTTTTTCCGAAGAAAATTATTGCTTCACTTTTTGGGGGTTCCTTGTGACTCGCCATTTTTTACACCAAATCGTGGAAAAGATACAGGCCTCTTGGATTTTCATGTGGAGTCTGTCGAAGGTGTATCTCGAGGCCAAAATGACGGTATCATCGGCAAATAGGTGTAAAGGGGTGTCTACAATACAGGGGAAGTCGTCTATATATATGTCGAATAAGCTTCATTAGGCAGTTCGTCGATTCCGGGAGCTTTTTTATTTGGTAGATATTCAATATTCGCTTTTATTTCACCAATGTTTGTTGGTTCTGTTGGATCGGTGGTTCAATCAGATTCAGAATAGATTGAAATATATAAGTTTTAATATACCACGACATAGCAAGCAGCCAGAACAAGGTAAGACATAAACAGGAAGTGAAGGGAAAGGTACAGCGCCTCTACTGGTGGTGGTTGGAAGCTCCTCAATGCCACGTCGTCCCGTGACGTAGGCGCGCTGGAAGCCACTGCGTATTTGAAGGAAGCACACAGTTCAGCATTCCCCCACTTGTGACTTCAAATTTATCTGGAAACATGCATCTCTGTGCATCAACTTCTTTAAAGTCTTGGTTTGGATATCGGCCATGTTTTCCTTGTGTTGAACAACTGGACAACGATATCACCAGAGTTTATCTTATCTCTTGTGTAGTGGAACTGAACTGAGATGTGCGTGGAACGATTATTCTCAATGTTATTCTTAGAGAAGTCTATGGCTGATCGATTATCACAGTAGATTGTGAGTGGTTTGGCAAAGTGCGAGATAAACCCGAATTCAGACAGGGTTTGACCAAGCCAGATGGCCTCTTTAGCGCTGTGACATAATGCTATATACTCCGATTCCATGGTAGACAACGAAACACATTGCTGCTTTTTAGATCGCCAATTGATGACATTCTCATCAATAACTGCAACCATTCCCGAGTAGGATCTTCGATCATCTGTGCCACTCCCATAATCGGCGTCTGTGAACATTGCGACTTTATTGTTGTTTCCTTTGACATAGGAGAGTTCTAAGTCAATGGTACCCGATAGATATCTCAAAACATGTTTTGCAGCTTCCCAATGCTTCTTTCCTGGGTTTGCACAAAATTGGGAAAGTTTCGAAGTAGCAAAAGAGATATCTGGTCTAGTGCAATTGGACAAATACAACAATTCACCAATAAGCTCTTTGTATGGTATATTAGACATTTGGTCTATTTCAGCTTGTGTATGGGGACAATCTATTTTATATAGTATGATAGCTGGGTCTAAAGGCGTACATAATTTGCGAACTTCGAACATATTATATATTTCAAGTAAAGTTTTATGTAATGTCATTGATTAAGAGACAAACTTTCTTTGCCGTAATTTATCTCGACACCTAAAAAGAATGTAATGGGCCCCAGACTTTCAATTTGAAACTCTTTTGTATAATCTTATCCTCGATTTCGTCAAGTGTATTCTGGTCAACAGCAAATATCGCTAAATCGTCTACATAAATTGCAATGATTGCCCTATCGTCAAGCACAAAAATGCAATTGCACGATGGAATTTTAGAAAAGCCCACTTTTTCAAGAAATTGACTTAGCGTGGTATTCCAACAAAAAGCTGCTTGTTTAAGCCCATAGATAGGCTTTGAAATTCTAAGAACTTTATCTTTAGAATCCTGAAGCTTTACTCCTGGTGCCTAAAGCCATTTACAATTCTTCATGAAGTCCCCCATATAAATATGCATTATTTATGTCTAAATGCCTATTTACCCAGCCAGCATCTTGGGTCAAAACTAAAAGCATTCGGATTATACCGAAATTGGCAACATGGGGCATATGTTTGATTAAAGTCAATATCGGGTGTCTGGCTACGACCTTTGGCTACGAGCCTAGCTTTAAATTTACTAACCTTTCCTTTAGAATCTCCTTTTATTTTAAAAACCCAACGATTACGGATTACTTTCTTATTTTTAGGTAAATTAGTGATAACCCTTGTTTGTCTTTCTTCTAAACAATTTAACTATTTTTGCATCGCATTTTTCCAAAGATCCGATTCGGGTGAGCAAACAGCTTCTTCAAAAGTTTGAGGTTCAGACACCTCGCATAAATTTAGTTCAACATTTGCAAGATTCAGTGTTTTTCTTTCAATTTCTCAACTACGGAGGCTCAAAGTATTACCAGAACTACCCCCCACTATATCTCTAACTTCTGAAGTCGACGGAACTTCTAGTTGACTGCCGTAACCTGGTTGAAGGTCAGGATCACGTGGCGGGAGAACTTTGCCCTGTTCCGGCAACCAAACGAAACTGTTTTTAGCCTCGCTACCCTCCGTTACGTCATCCTTAAGCTGGTTTAAACCGACTTTATTTTCGGCGAATATAGCATGTTTAGTTATGAACACTTGTTTAGAATCATTATCCCAGAGTCTATAACCTTTGGATTGTGTTGAATATCCGACTAAGATACATCTTTTAGCTCGACGGTCGAATTTCTTTCGTTTTTGCTTCGGAATATGAGCATAAGCTAGAGCTCCAAATATTTTAAAATGACGTACGCTCACTTTTCTTGAAAACCAAATTTCCTCTGGAACTTTGTTATCAAGAGCGCTACAAAGGCTTCTATTTTTAATGTATGCGGCACAATTAACGCTTTCAGCCCAGAATTTTTGTGGCAAATCAGCGTTGTGCATTGACGCTCTAGCCATGTCAACTAACGAACGATTTAAACGTTCCGAGACGCCATTTTGCTGAGGGCTGTAAGAATTCGTTATTCGTGTTTTATTCCAAGGCTCTCAAGTTTTTGTTTAAAGTTTTTATTACAATATTCTAACCCGTTATCTGTCCGCAAACGTTTAATCTTATGACCTGTTTCTCTTTCGGCTCTAGCCCTAAAGATGTCAAAGTATTCAATAACTTGATCTTTATGCTTCAAGAAATAAACAATAACTCTGCGGGAGAAATCGTCTGTAAATGTTAGAAAATAGCGTGACCCAGCAAAATAATCAACTGGAAATGGTCCACATAGATCGCTATGTACTAACTCTAACAAAATTTTATTTTTTATTTTATATGGAGAGCTTTTATGTGGCGATATTGTTGACTTTGTCATACAGCAATCATCGCATATTGACATTTCTCCTTTGGAAATTTCAAGACCATTAACAACGCTATTTTTAGCTAACTTGTTTAAAGTGTCTGCATTGATATGCATAAAGCGTTTATGCCAAAATTCTAGTGTAGGCGGACTTGAACTAGCTAAGTGCGCATTTTGTAAGTTGGCTTACCTCTAATGATGTACAATCCGTTTAGGTTCCTTGCCACACATATCACTCTGTTGTCACTGAACACTCTTGCCTTGTGGTTACAAATCTTGATGTGCTTGCCTTTATCCTCTGTTTGCGACACAGAAAGCAAATTTCTTCTTGCTTGGGGCACAAAAAGCACGTCGTTCAAGGTGACATCTTGCGTTCCAGTATCTAGGTACATCTTCATGTGGATATTTCCAACTCCCTCTACTTGTAGGTTGCCGCTCGCAGTCTGGATGGGCTCACACGTAGTAGGCTGGAAACTTGTAAACCATTGTCGGTTCTTACAGACGTGATGTGTTGCGCCGCTGTCCAAGATGAATTCATCTTCCGAAGAGACTGCATTGAAGGCCATGAGCATATTCTCCGACGGAGATTTAAAAGAGTCTTTTTTACTGCTGTAGATTTTATCCGTCTTGTAGTCTCGGTTGATGGACGACCTGCAATCCTTGGCGATATTGCCGTTTTTCGAACATCGGTAGCACTTGACTCCTTGTTTTCTGTAAGTCTTCTTAGTGTCGTCCTTTGAAAAATTGAGTGCTTCGCCGAGACCTGAACTTGCTCCTTCTCGGGCAGATCTTCTTTCATACTCTGTGAGTAGAGTATTTCTAACCTTGTACGATATGAAGTCAGAGTCCTTGACATTTCCGAACGACATCACCAGGGTATCGAAGCTGTCAGGTAACCCTGATAGCATGCTGTATGCTATATCTTGATCGTCGACTTCCGCACCTGCCTCTTTTAAATAGTCCGTGCAAATTTTCAATCTATTCAAATAGTCTAACACTGACTCACCAGTTTGAAGCTTGATGTTCACAAACTGCTTCTTTAACTGTAGTATCCTCGAACGAGATTTTGGCTCAAAAACCTGTTCCAGATTTTTCCACGCATCCTGTGGCGATGTACAGTCGATGATGTAGATTTGGTGTTCTGTATTTATCGACAACGCGATAACAGCCAGAGCTCTATCCTTTTGAGCTTTTAGTTGAGCATCTTGGGTATCTTCATCTTTAATCATCACATCCCACAAGCCCTTCTCAATTAGTAGAATCTTGATGTTGTACTTCCATGAGCGGTAATTTTGGCCCTTCAATTTTTCAACCACCGCCGTTGTTGCACTAATGGCCGCCATGGTGACGAAGCAACTTTTCGACGAGGGCAAGCGGAGGTAGCTTCGCTGAAGGAATTTTGCTCACGAGGATATGCAGAACTTTAACCACAGAGCTAGGGAACAACGCTCTGCTACCACTTGTTGAATCGGTGGTTCAATCAGATGCAGAATAGATTGAAACATATAAGTTTTAATATATCACGACATAGCAATCAGCCTGAACAAGAGAGGACATAAACAGGAAGTGAAGGGAAAGGTGCAGCGCCTCTAGTGGTGGTGGTTGGAAGCTCCTCAATGCCACGTCGTCCCTACGTCACGTAGGCGCGCTGGAAGCCACTGCGTATTTGAAGGAAGCACATAGTTCAGCAAGTTCTAGTCCTGTTTCTTTGTTTTTTTTTCATATATGAATTCACACATTTGATGTATGTACGAGTAGGTTTGGAGTGGGATGTATAGGGATTGGGGGTGAACTGTTTTTCATAGTTGTTGGCAAATGATTCAGATGCTTTTTCTGTGGTTAGTGACTGCCCAATGTTTATCTTCAATGTTATTTCTTGTTTTTCAGAGTTGGATAATCGTTTGAGGGCTTTCCATATCTTTTGGTCCGTGATTTTCAAGTTTTCGATAAAGTAGTCCCAGCTAGTGTTATCGTGCTCTCTTGAAAGTTTCTGTGATTCTCTCCGGGCCGTCATGTAGGCTGATTTATCTCGGGGATCGCAGTTATTTTTTCTTTTTTTTTTCTTAGTCTGTTGGTGGATCATATTTTTTCTTTAATGTGAAGAGGATATCTTAGTTCTAATTCCGGGTCCTTATTTTTTGTTGATTCTCTCAAATTTTTCACCATTTGTTCTTCAATGTATGTAATGGCCTCTCTATTTTTAAAGATGTGTCTAGGATCAGTTCAGGAGGTTCAGCGGTTTCCATTTTGTACTTGAAAAGGGCCCTATCTGTAATTTTAATTTTTGTATTTGAGTAGGAGATTTTGAAATCCAGTAGCACAAGTAGTACTGGGAGATGATCGGAGGTTAGTTCGTTCAGGACTTTGGAGTATGCGCTTTGGAAGATGTTTTTGTGCACGGCGATATCAATGATATCTGGAGGTGAGTCATGTGTGGATTCGTCGGGGTAGCTCACATCTAGGTCCATAACATCCATTGCGTTTTGGAGCCTTCTCCCGCTTGGGTTAGTGGTGGTGGAACCCCAGGCAGGATGTTTGCAGTTTAGGTCCCCTGCTATGATGGTCGGTGTGTCCGTTGAGAAAATTTTGTAGATATCTGTTTGGTCTAGATAGGTGTTTGTTGGTTTGTAGCAGGAATACAGGTTCATATTTAACCCGTTTTTGTTTTGATAATTCCAGGCTTGAGGTGGTGGCATGAATAGGTGCATGGCTGTACTTCTTGTGGATGAATATGGCAGTTCCATCACCTTGTCCGGTTAGTCTGTCGTTGCGGAGGGTGATGAAGTTTTGAATCCTCATTTTATGGCACGGCTTAAGCCTGGTTTCTGACACTATTGCGATGTCGATGTCGTGGCGTTCAGGAATTCTGAGAATTGTTTGTTTTTTGTTTTGAAGACTACACGCGTTCCAGTGAACGATTCGAAGACTATTTTTATATATATATATTTTTTTGTAATTCATTTACATATAATGGTGTTTACAACGTTCTTCATAAAGTTGGCTATTATTGCGGGGTCACTGAGAGCCTTTTTGATAGCGCTCTCTAGTTGGTTGACCTTAGTGACTGAAGGGAGTTTGGGACGTTTTTTATTGACATATGGAGTTTTGTTCTTGTTTTGAGTGGGTTGGGGAATTTCATAAGGGTTTGGACCTTTAGGGTTGGATTTTTCTTTTTTTGTATTGGGGTTTGGTTTCTTATTATTTTGGGTTTGGGACACTATATTTATCTTTCTGTATAGTGGGCAACCACGCCAACTTGCTATATGCTGTCCCTGGCAGTTTGCACATTTAGGTGGGACTTCTTTTTCTTTGGTGCATTCAGATGTGAAATAATGTTCTCCACATTTTACACATTTGAGAGTTTCCCTACATTCAAACTGGGAGTGCCCAAAATTTTGGCACCTGTGGCATTGTCCGGGGCCTTTAGGAGCCCTGTAAGCCTCGACCTGCACTTCATGTCACAGAGATCTGTGATATTATAGATTTCTTTATTCCTTGCAATGTCTTAGGAAGGGTTACCTGGATTAGTGGGAGCTCTTCCTTTGTTCCTGATTTTCGTAGTCTTGCAAGTTTGGACATCTCAAATCCCTTGTTTTACAGATCCTCTTGTATTTCGGGGATGGTGATGCAACGGTCGAGACCTCAGACGACCACTCTAAGGCTCTTTTCACCGTCGAAGAGTGGAAGGTGTAGTGGCGATCTTCCAACCACTTGGTAGCTGTCAGGTAGTCTGATATTGTGTGGGTCTCAACGTTTATGTGTCGTCCTAATGTGTAGAATTCTGGCTTTTGTTTTGTACAATTGACAAGACCATCTCTAAGCCCTGACCTTTACCCCGCTTATTTTAATTGGTGGTATTCTGATCTTGGGGTTAGGGGTGGGGTTGTTGGGTCCGTTATTGGATGTTTCGTTAAGTTTCTTTGATGGGTTCAAGTTTTTATGGTTTTGTTAATGATTTGGCATTTTATTTGGTGTCACTTCGATTTCCATTTCGATTGTTTCTGCTTCATGAGGTTTTTCAGGCTGTTTCTTTTGTGATGTTGGTTCAGGATTACCTTGTGACCCTTGGTTGGAGCACCAGGTTGTTATTTGCGTTGTTTTTTTCTTTTGCGGCTACTGGTGATTTTTCTCTTGGGCGCTTCGAGGGAGTTTTTGTAGTATCATGTTCTAGGTAGTTTGAGCGCAGTTCGCGCAGTTCCCTTTCGGAAAGTCAATTAAATTTATTAGCTCAGCAAAGCTGGCTTCAACCGCGCAGCAGTATTTTTTCAAAGCTTGAGAGTATTCTTTATTTTTTTAATGCTGGGCATTCTGGCAGTTTCCAAATTGAATATTGACGGGTACCTACCGGATATTTGGGGTTGATAAAATTAGTGTTGGGGACTTCTAGTGCAGGGAGGTCTTCCACGGTTCGGGTTTTCCTCAGAAATTCTAAAAAAGAAAAAAAATCTAGCATGGAGAGAACCTACGACTTTATTTTTAATATAGTATACAGTGTTCAATGCAACTTATGAGCGAAAGAACATTGCACGCTGATTGGCTGATAAGCTCATAGCTGATTGCCTGATCAAGGTCACGTGGCATTGAACAGTCAAAAAGAGATGACAAAACGGACATATAAATCTACATATAAATATTAATACGTATTACTATATTACGAGAATTATGATTGTTTAAATCAGAGAAACGCCAACTATAGGAATAAATATCGGCTAAACATTGATTTAATTTCTATTCTCGAGTTTTGGCTAAATACCTCTTTTGGTTCATCAAGAAAAGGCAATCAACTATGCGTTTCGGGCTGTTGGCCCTCTTCAGCGTGGTGCAGACTCTACCTTTATAACCCAGAAAGAAGGGTGTATACACTTCTTTATTGTAAATATCATTATCATAAACTTTAGCGCTATCTATCGCTGAAAACTTAGAACTATTTTCACACACACAACGCTACTTTTCATTATAAATATATGTCATAAAAAAAGACGTATTCTAGGTACGTTACCAATTCATTCATGCAGTCGTGGATTGAAATGAATGATAACTTTTATTTTCCAAAATTGTATTTATTTTTTGATTTGATTATATTTCTAAGACAAACAGTTTGCATACATTCAATTTAAAATGATATTATCTAAGTATAAACAAAAACAATAATGGGTTGTATTCCTTTTGTTAAGGATTTTAAAAATTAACTCTGTGTTTAGAATTCCAATTATTTTATGAATAATAAAAATCATATTTTTATTATGTCATTTCTTCCCTCCAAGGATAAAAATTAGGGAGTAATTTTCAAAGTAAAAAAAAAGTATCATTATTATTTACATAGTTTATCAATTAAGATGGAGGATACCAATTGAAACTATATCAATGATGCTCTTTATTCCTTCTACATATTCCTATTGGTACCTTTTTTCTTGACAGTAGCTGAAAAATCCAATCTTATTTGAATTTATAGGTGTCTCCTTCCTATAATTCATAAGGGGATTTACCTCATGAATTGAGTAGGCCTCCTAAGGGCTCTCAAGATTCAAAAGGTACTTTGCCACATGCCAAAAAAATATATCTTTGAAAATCACAAATTTATTTCTCATAATGACGAGTGGTATCCAAGCAAGTCTCTACATAAAAATCAAAAGCCTCTTCTACTAAAAAATCTCCAACATTTTTCAATTTCCAGGTATCATTTAATTCTTCTAAGAAAGCCTTCTGGTTGAAATATTTGAGCCACTATTTTAGGGCTAGACTTCCGTTAGGGTTAAATTTACATACGTTTAATTTATTGTTATCTGACATATTTTTTTCTATTTGTAATGCGTTACTTTTACTTCTGTCTTTTAACTTTGGCATTTATATTTAATATATATAAAAAATTTTTAATTTTCAAGTTGTAATTTTGAATTTTATAGTTGAAAAATTTACATCTTTAAAGCAATTTCATTTTCGTCTTAACGTAAGACGTCTTTAAATAATAATCAATTATATATTTCTATTTCTATTTAAAAAAAAAACTTTTCTTTTTTATATATGGATTTGAAATTGATATAGGCTTAGCAAAATACGGTTATTATTTTTGAGGATTTCTGGTTGTTTTTGTACTCACGTATGTTGTAGTTACGAGGACATCCCTTTAGATAAAAACAAATATATATTTATTTAAGGAACGACTTGTTCCATTACATATATTGTTAAGACAAGTTAGCGGTAAACATCAGCAAGGTTGAAGGTAGTAGTTGGAAGTTACGTCATCGTAGTGACGTCAGCATCTATGATGATTAAAGTCAAAGTCTGTGTAACAATTCCCTCCTTACTTTGGCTTTATTCCCACGATGCTGAGGCTCTCCAGGTGTTTCTTCATCTGGTCTCGGGATAGGTCCTTTGTGAAGATATCCGCCTCCAGGTCCTGAGATGGCTTGTACAGAAGGCAGATGTCTCTGGATTCATAACAGTCTCTCAAGAAGTGGTACTTTCTGTTGATATGTCTACAGCGACTGCTTTGTTTAGGGCTGGAGATCCAGTTGATCAATGACTGACTGTCTGTATAGATCGCAGTTGGTTTTTCCATGAAATTCCATTCTTCCAGCTCTCGTAACAGGTTTATTATCCACTTGATTTGACAGCAGCTTTCACAAGCAGCTATCATTTCCGCTTCCATTGTGGAGAGGGCGACGAGTGGTTGTTTACTACTTTTCCAGTCTATAGTTGCTTCGCCGAGCTTCAATACATATCCGCCGTAGGATTTTCCATCATGAGTGGTCGACCAGCTGGCATCGGTGTAGGACTTCAGGATTCCAGTCTTTCCTCTTTCAAATTTCACTCCTAGGTCAATTGTTCCTCGTAGGTATCTCATCACTCTTTTGATTGCTGCCCAGTGCATCTGTTTTGGTTGTCTGGAGTACTGTGAAAGTTTGCTAGTGATGTAAGCGATGTCGGGTCTGGTGTTAACAGCTAGAAACATTAGCATTCCAAGGGCTTCTTGGTAAGTGTGCTGATCACAATTGTCATCTTCAATATGATTGTCCAAATTGATTTCTTTGGAACCTGGTGTTGGAACTTCCTTACAATTTTCCATTCCATATTTCTGCAATATTTGTTGTACATAGTGGCTTTGCTGTAGCGAAATTCCCTCCTTGTCTTGTATGATCTTGATTCCCAAAAACATGCCTTTACATGTTACATCCTTTATTTCCAGGTGATGTCTCAATTTATTGATGAATCTGTTTGAGGTATCTTCAGAATCTGAGACAGTGATAAAGTCATCAACATATATCCCTACATAGAAGTATTTGTCTTCATTCTTCCATTTAAATAGGCAAGGATCAGATTTAAGTTTTTCCAGTCCACAGTCATGAAGTACTTGACTGAATTTCTCATACCACGATCTTCCGGATTGAGGTAGACCGTAAATACTTTTGTTGAGTTTGCAAACTTTGTTTCTGTCTTGGACAAATCCAGCAGGTTGTTCCATGAATATTGTGTTTTCAATGTTTCCATTTAGATAGGCTGCTTTCACATCAAAAAGTTTAATGACTGAATCTTTTGTTGCTGCCATTGACAAAACAGTCCTGAGGGTGGCATTTTTAATTACAGGGCTGAAACTTTCGTTGTAATCTCTTCCTGGAATTTGGTTGTATCCCATTGCAACAAGTCTAGCTTTGTAAGTTTTGTTTTCGTTTTCTTGGTCTTTAGATATTTTGAACACCCATTTACTTTTGACAACTTTAGCGTTTACAGGTCTAGGTATCAGTTCCCATACTTGATGCGAGTACATGTTCTGTATTTCCTCAAGCATTGCGTTCTCCCAATGTTTCTTGTCTTCGCATGCGATGGCTTCATCATAGTCTTTCGGAATGGTTTCATTCGTAGTAGCCAGAAGGTAGTCATCAAATCTTTTAGGTATTGTTCGAGTTCTTTGTGGTCTGTCTGATTCACTTGACTCTGTCTGTCTGTTGACCATGGTATCTGGTGCTGGCTCTTCAATATCAACATCTGATAGAACATGATTGTTCAGTTGTTCATCCTCCTGAATGAAGAAATATGTGTCAGTGTCCGTATTATTATCATTTTGTTTTTCTTCCGAGATGACATTATTGTTCTCTCTGAAGTGAATGTCTGCGGTTTCAAGAATGACTCTCGCTGTGATATCAAATACTCGATAAGCTCTTCTGCATCTTGAATAGCCTACAAATATTCCTCTCTTAGATTTAGCTTCTAGTTTGTGTCTTTGATGATTCTCGAGTTTATAGAAGACTTCACAACCAAATCTCATGATGTGAGAGACGGATGGCTTTTTACCTTTCCTTTTTCCATAGGGGTAGTGTCTGGGTCATTGGTTGTGGGAGTTAGATTGTACAGATATGCAGCTGTATTCACAGCTTCTGCCCAGAAGTGTAGGGGTAATTGGGAGTCTGCCAGAAGTGTTCGGCCTTTGTCTAATAGTGTTCTGTTAGCTCTTTCAACTCTCCCATTGCTTCTTGGGGTGTACGGTGTAGTTAGTTCATGTTTAATTCCTCTGGATTCTATGAAGGTTTCAAGGTTTTTATTGATAAATTCTGTTCCGTTATCTGTTCTAAGTCGTTTTAGTTTTGAGTTTAGCTCGTTTTCTCTCTTTACAATAAACTTCTTCAAAACTTCTGCTGTTGAGAGTTTATCTTTGAGAAATTCTACAAATATTCTCCTAGAAAATCCATCTACGATGGTCAAGAAATATTTACTTCCGCCCAAGGAGTTTATTCTCATTGGACCACAGAGATCGACATAAATGGCTTCAAATGGGTAGCTTTCCTGATTGTTATCTGTGTGAACATAGGGTACTTTGGTCATTTTTCCCAAGGAGCAAGCATCACATTGATCAAGGGTACCATTTATAGAGTTCAAGCCTTTTAGAAGATTGTTCTTCAAGATCAGGTCTAGTTTGTTGTCGCTAGGATGTCCTAACCTTCTGTGCCATGCAGTCCTAGAATTGTCCTTTGAAATCAAACAATGTTCATTTGGGACATGAGTTGCTTCAGATAAACGTGATAGGTTCAATGTGTACATGTTACCATCAAAGTTGCCTGTTCCTATTAGCTTGTCATCAGAAGAGTATATGTATGCTCCTTCAGAGTTCAAAAGAACAGAGTTCCCTCTTCTTACTACGCTTGGAATGGACATTAGATTTCCTTTCAGGTGTGGTACATGGAGGACATTATGCAGGGTTACAGCGTTGTTAAGTTTGTCCTTACCTTGTACAGTAGCTTGGATTGATCCTGATGAGGTAGATTCGATGTGCCTCCCTTCTTCTGCCACTTGTATGCTTCTTCTCTCCTCCGTCTTGTGCTCGATCCAATCACCATGGGAAGTTATGTGGCTTGTGCACGCAGAATCAATTATCCACACGTCCTGAGTTGTCGGGCGTTCCTCCCTTGTGCTTGCATGTAGTGCGTATTCTGAAGTAGAGTCTCTTCGTTGGGATGGTTCCTCCGTTCGTTCTTGGATTGCTGACCTGGCTGTGTCTTTGTTTTGTTTTGGTCCTTTATGGTAGTTCCTTGTACTGGCCATGTTATTTTTGTTTGTTGTATTCTTTTGATTTCCTTTGTTGTCAGGGTTGAACCAACAGTCTTTCTTGAAATGTCCTTTTCTTTTGCAAATGTAGCATGATTTTTCTTTGAATTGGTTGCCTGATGATCTGAAAGCATTTTCATGATTTTTGCTTCTGTCCTGTCTTTTCTTCTCGAAATCCAGTAGAGCTTGTCTCAAGTCTGGTAAGGAGATTTCTCTGTTTATTGACAGTGCTGCTGTGATCGTGTCAAAGTTAGGTGTGAGTCCTTCAACAATGTATCGTACAAGTTCTCTTTCTGTTACAGTCTTTCCTAGCTGGGTGATCTCTTGTGCTAGTTTCTGTGCTCGTACAATATACATGTTGACATTTTCATTTGGGTTCAATTTTAGTCTGGCTAGATCCAACATTAGGTCTATCCTTTTATTTTCTAGAGATCCTTCAAACCTTTTCTTTATGTCGTACCAAATTCTTTTGGCTCTTTTATCGCCTCGAAAGATGATTGTTAAGTCATCCGAAAGTGACAATATTATTAGGCTGTATGCTTCCCGATTCTTTTTCTTCCAAATATCATATTCTAGTTTATTTTTTGTAAAGTCTGGCTCGTCATTAACAATTACGTCCTCGAAGAGATCTTTTGAATCTAGAATTGCTTCCATTTTCATGGACCACGTGGTATAGTTGTTTTCTGTTAACTGTTCGATTTTTGCTAAGTTATGTGTATCCATTTTTATTCAATTTTTTCTTTCTAAATTGGCGGTTAGTCCAATTATTTAATTTCTTTTTGATTTAAATGGATCAATTGGCGGTTAGTCCAATTCGCGCGCCCAAACAACGCACTGCTACCAAATTGATATAGGCTTAGCAAAATACGGTTATTATTTTTGAGGATTTCTGGTTGTTTTTGTACTCACGTATGTTGTAGTTACGAGGACATCCCTTTAGATAAAAACAAATATATATTTATTTAAGGAACGACTTGTTCCATTACATATATTGTTAAGACAAGTTAGCGGTAAACATCAGCAAGGTTGAAGGTAGTAGTTGGAAGTTACGTCATCGTAGTGACGTCAGCATCTATGATGATTAAAGTCAAAGTCTGTGTAACAGAAATCTATTGGAATATTTATCGTACAGGGTTAAAATACATCCTGTCGGCTATTAAATTTTAGTTGTCATAAAAAAAGACGTATTCTAGGTACGTTACCAATTCATTCATGCAGTCGTGGATTGAAATGAATGATAACTTTTATTTTCCAAAATTGTATTTATTTTTTGATTTGATTATATTTCTAAGACAAACAGTTTGCATACATTCAATTTAAAATGATATTATCTAAGTATAAACAAAAACAATAATGGGTTGTATTTCTTTTGTTAAGGATTTTAAAAATTAACTCTGTGTTTAGAATTCCAATTATTTTATGAATAATAAAAATCATATTTTTATTATGTCATATATATAATTAAAAACTACTTCTACAGCCCTTATCCTGCAATGAATAAAAACTGAAAGGGGGAGGGCATGAGGGCAGTGGTGAACCCTCTCAGCGATTTTGTCATTTCAATCTACACTGGAGGTTCACTACTGATGAGCCATACCGCCCCCTACAAACTTTTTTTTATTCCGAATGTATTACCGTACATATAAAATGACCCTTAAAATTAGAAGTGTTTGAAAAAATAAATGCTCAGAAAATCATTGGTGCACCCTGGTTTCTCTGAAACACGATCATCAGGAACGATCTCAATATCCAAAATATTAACTAAAACATAATAAAACAGGCGTTCAATTTTCATCAAAAATCCGAAAACTGAAAAATACATCTTTCAAAGAAGCCTGCAACTATAAAGGAAAAACGAGGAGAAACAAACGAAACTTATGACCTAGACAGACGCAACTCAGTAAAAATGATAAATGGAAAAGAAAAGTAAAAAGAAATAACTAAGATTCGAAAAGGCTAGAAAAACATTTTCAAAAAGCGAGAGTGAATTTAACCAAGAATTCCAAGAAAAAAAAGTTTATTTTTTTAAATATGAAGAACGCGTGGACATAAATCATTACAATAAATATTATGATCTAGGTCGCTCTCTTTTTTTTGACCGGTATCTGATAGGTAATTTGAAACAGGTTTTATTCTTTGCAGTTTAAAGGCTGTAGATATAGCTTTTATAATTATATATAAAGTAATGTTGTGTTAAAAATACTAATAATTATAATCGCTTCTTTATATAACAAGAAAAAGGCATTTAGGGCCAAATATGTGAAAGTATGCTTACAGAACGTCTTTCTGGAGCGGGCAATATATTGTCGAGTAGAAAATGAGGGAGGTAAAACAATTCATTTGTATTCAAACATTTCCTAAAATATTCATAGAGAGATAACCCAGGTTCTCCTGGAGCGTATATATAAATGTGTAAAACCGAGAGGCAACGATACAAATTTGCTGAGTAACAAAATTTTAAACTAGTTAACTAAAAATGAAAAAAAAAAAAAATCGGTTACAATATACTATGTTGAATATTTTTACATCTATTTTAACGGGAAAAGTAACCATACATAATTTTGAGACCAATTCTCTCCCGGCCATATTTTGGTCATAGAATCGGCCTAATTTCTATACCAGGTAGACACCTCTTTGGTGAATTCTGAGGCTTTCACCATAGAAACCATGATGGGCGTTCTGTCAAAGCTAGCGTTGTGGTTTGTCACCATATAAACTATGATAGGCGTTCTGTCCAAGCTAGCGTTGTGGCTTGTCACCATAGAAACCATGATAGGCGTTCTGTCAAAGTCAGTGTTGTGGTTTGTCACCATAGAAACCATGATGGGCGTTCGGTCAAAGCTAGCGTTGTGGTTTGTCACCATAGGAACCATGATGGGCGTTCTGTCAAAGCTAGCGTAGTGGTTTGTCACCATAGAAACCATGATGGACGTTCTGTCAAAGCTAGCGTTGTGGTTTGTTACCATAGAAGCCATGATGGGCGTTCTATCAAAACTAGCGTTGTGTTTTGTCACCATAGAAATGTTAGCACGTTTTCTTTGAAGTTTCTTCTAGAAAGAACGAGCTGACTCAATTCGATTCAATTCGATTTATTTCAAACAACAAAAGAGAATTACACTACGATTTAATGCGATTTAGTTGTATTTATAACACAAAATAAAACTGAAGAAGAAAAAAAACAACAAAAAGAATGATCATAAGTAACAATAAAATTCTATGAATATGAATTATAATTAATTAATAAAATACAATAATAATAATAATAAAAAACTGACATACTCCACCCCGGTGGACTAACTTAGTCCTCAGCAAAAGGTAATGGTACTATTTTAGAGACAGTACTAGTAAGGCGTTCTTGGTGCTTGGTCTTCACCTCGACGACTCGAACTTTTCCGTCCGCTCCCGGAAAGCCTTTGGTGATGCGACCAAGGCTCCAATACATTGCTGATGGTGATATGGTGTATCCTTGAGCAAGATGAGGTCACCTTCCTTAATTTTGGGTGAGGAATTTTGCCATTTTAGGCGTTGTTGCAAATTGTTGAGGTATTCTCGATTCCAACGTTTCCAAAATACATTTTTATTTTTTGATTTAGGCTCCAGCGATCGAGGTAGTTTATCGAAACATCATGATCATCATTAGATTCTGAAGGGGCAGTTAAGGGTCTCCCGATTAAGAAGTGTCCTGGTGTAAGAGGATTAAAATCGTCTGAATCTGAACTTAGAGGACAAATATGTCGCGAATTTTAAACAAGCTTCTATTTGAGTTGTCAGAGTAATAAGCTCTTCAAATGTGCGTATCTGAGACTTTAAGCATCTGAGAAGATGAAATTTGAAGGATTTTATTCCAGCCTCCCAGATACCTCCGAAATTTGGGGCGGAAGGAGGTATAAAATGCCAGTTGATTCGTTCATTAGATATGAATTTTTGAATTGTTGAAGCTTTCAATATATCAAACTGCTCTCGGAGAATGTTGTTAGCCCCCCTAAAGTTGGTCCCGTTATCACTAAATATATCAGAAGGTTTTCCTCGACGAGAAATAAACCGCTTGAGAGCTGCGAGGAAAGCCGCTGAAGATAGGTCTAATACAATTTCTATATGAATTGCTTTTGTGCAGAAACATAAAAATAAAGCAACATATGATTTTAATTTTACTTTGGATCTTTTGATGTTTGGTTTCATCAAAAACGGTCCTGCAAAGTCGATTCCAATTTAGTGAACGGATTTGATTTCACAATTCGGTGCATAGGCAGATCTCCCATGATTTGCTTGGTAACTTGGCGTTTAGCCCTGAAACACACCATGCATTGGTGGATTATTTTCCTGACCAAACATCTGCCTGCAGGAATCCAATATCGTAATCGTAGTGCTGACATGGTCAGTTGAAGACCAGAATGTAAATGATCCAGATGACACTGTCGCACTATTAATTCCGTGATAAAATGATCTCTTGGCAAAATTATTGGATGCTTTTCATCAAATTGCAGATTTGAATGACGTAATCTTCCTCCAACCCGTAATAGTCCAGATTCATCAATGAAAGGATTCAAAGATAAAAGCCTTGAGTTAGTTGGTGAATATTTCTTTTGTTTTTGCAACAGGTAATTTCTGATTGAAATTCAGAACTTTGAATGAAACGAATGATATTGTGAATTGAACTTGTTAATTCGCTTGAAGATAGATGTCCTTTCTTTCTTTCATTGAAAGAACATTGGACATTGCATACAAATCTATAAATCCATTCTGTAATTCTAACAAGTTCGTTGATATTTGAATATTTGAAAATGAAGTCTGGGAAAAGAAGATTAGTGGAATGAAAAACAGAGAAAGGTTTTCGTCTTTCACCTGAAATTTCTTTCGGAAAATCATATTGAGTTTGAATTGGATCTTCAAAGTTCACATCCGAGAGCCAAGTTGGTCCTCGCCACCAAAGAGAGGGATCCACCAGCTCTGAAGGAGTTATACCTCTGGAAGCGCAGTCTGCAGGATTATCTTTCGAAATGACATAATGCCAGGAAGAATGTAAAGTCAATCTTTGAACTTCAGCAATCCTATTTCCGACAAATGGTTTCCAATGTCTAGATTCAGATTTAATCCAGCTAAGAACAATTTTGGAATCAGTTCATAAAAAATACTCTATCAATTTGGTAGCATAAAGAATTGCGAATAGTATCATATAAAGTTGCGAGAAGCAGAGCAGCGCACAGCTCCAGCCGTGGTATAGAAATCATTTTCAGAGGAGCTACCCTCGTCTTGGAAACAATCAGAGAAACTTTCATTTAGCCCGATTTGAAATGAGAGATCTTATATAAAATACTGCCGCATATGCAACTTCTGAAGAGTCAGAAAAACCATGAAGTTCAAACAGACACTGGCATGGGTCAATGGAGATATGTCCGCAACAGGAATTAACATTTCTGGTTTGAACCGATGCAAAAGAGTATGATGTCTCTTATTACACGATTTGCAATTTTGCGTGAAGACGCATGACGATACTCTATGGTTAGATCTTAGTTGTAACATAGACGATTATCTTTTACAAATGTCCATCTTTCAGGTAACATCATACCATTAAACTTAGGACATTTTAACAAAAAATGTTCACCTTTACATAAGACGCATGACTTGACTCTGCTATCTATACTAGAGTCAGAGGCAAATGTTGCTGAATGAGTGGATTTATTCATTTTGTAGAATTGTTTTTAATTTTATTTTTCCTGAAAACTCCCGAGACTTCCAGCAAATCTTTCCAGGAAAGAAATAATATTCTCATACGATGGATATTCTTTCTCAAGCAAACTCATCTCCCATTCCTTTCTTATTGAACGATCAAGTTTTGATTGAATTATATGAATTAAAATCATATCCGATAAATTATTACGTTCCAATCCGAGAATAGAGAGATACTGAAAAGCTTTCGTTACAAGTGTCCAGGAGATCAAGTAAATCTTTAGTCGATTCTTGTTTTACATTTTTTAGATCATACAAATTTTGAATTTGTTTAAAAGCCAATTCACTTTTTTTTTTGCGAATCTATTGACCAAGGTTTGCCAGGCAATAGGATAATTTTCATCAGAAATATTGAATGGCCTAATAAACTTAGCGGCATTTTATTTTAGTGCAGAATTTAAATATTGAAGTTTTTGAAAATTTCCCAGTGTTGGATTTTGATCAATAGATCTAATAAAAATTTCCTTAAAACTCAGCCAATCTGAAATATCACCACTAAAGGTGGGCAATTGAAATTTGGGAAGTTCTAAATGCGTTTCACCAGAAAATGTATTTTTATTTAAATTTCCCAGCGATCTATTTATTTTTATCAAAAAAGAATTGATTTTAGACTTTGCCTTAAAGGATACCTTAATTTTTCTTCGGTATTAATGCCTTTAAATTTTACTAATTTCACATATTGATTATCAAAGCTAGCTTTTAAATTTAACAAGTCTTCTTTATTTTGTATAAGTGCGTATTTATCATTGCCTTCTAAATTATATTCTACATCTGCTTTTATCAATTTTAAACTTTTAATCAGACATTCAAAAATTAAGATTTCTGTTTCCATATTTTAAAGATTAGTATTCAAAACCTTACCTTTCTTTATTTCTATGGCTTCTAAGAACTTTCTATTTCTCTACTTCTTTTCCCTGGTTTCGGCACCAAAAAATGTTAGCACGTTTTCTTTGAAGTTTCTTCTAGAAAGAACGAGCTGACTCAATTCGATTCAATTCGATTTATTTCAAACAACAAAAGAGAATTACACTACGATTTAATGCGATTTAGTTGTATATATAACACAAAAGAAAACAGAAGAATAAACAACAACAAAAAAATGATAATAAGTAACAATAAAATTCTATGAATATGAATTATAATTAATTAATAAAATACAATAATAATAAACCTAACAGAAATCATGATGAGCGTTCTGTCAAAGCTAGCGTTGTGGTTTGTCACCATAGAAACCATGATGGGCGTTCTGTCAAAGCTAGCGTTGTGGTTTGTCACCATAGAAACCATGATGGGCGTTCTGTCAAAGCTAGCGTTGTGATTTGTTACCATAGAAACCATGATGGGAGTTCTATCAAAGCTATTGTTGTGGTTTGTCACCGACCCGAGTTTGACAGATTACTGAGAGAAGGCACATAGATTTTGCGTCTATTTTGAAGGGAGAGGTAAACTTTATTTTTTAAATAAATTCATCCTGGCACAAAATCATATCAATCAAAGTATAGTGTGAAATACAAATTTGAAGTAAACGAAAAAATTGCGCTACAAATTTTAAAATAAAACTACAACCTATCGCAATAAGTTTCTTTTATTATGTAGAAACTTATTGCGATAGGTTGTAGTTTTATTTTAAAATACAAATTTGATATTTAGCAATGAGCTCTATCATATTCCAGGAGCCTAATAAAAGCCTACAGTCGCACATGTGACGGAAGAAATTCACATGGATATTTAAACCAAACTTGTGCTCAAAGTTTTCCATTTAACATTACAAATATATTCAGATTTATATATTTAAACAAATCACTGAAAGCTTGAAGCTCGAAGGACGTCGGAACTCTTATGGAAGAATATTTCATCCTAGAAAATGTTAAGGCATGTAGCCAATATATTGGAGTAAATGATGCAGAGAATTTCTCTTGAGAGATCATATATACTGGAGTGGTCTCTTAATGGAGGTAGAGTTATGTTAGGTTATTTTATAAAGGCAATCTCAGGAAGATGGTCGATCATCAGATGGGTCGCTTATGGGAGTTTTAAAAATACCTTTTGCACACAGTATTTATAATATTTTCTATCATATAATAATCATTTATTTATCAAAATTACAAAATATATTTTGAGAAAGTCGATCGTCTGACGGCATTTTGTTTTGAAATATTAAATTAAAAATGATAATAATACAAAAATATTCGTATTTGTGGCCTGAAGATGGTGCTCTGTGTTCAAATGTTCATTTCCAGAGTGCTTGATGAAGCCAGAAAAGACAAAGATGAAGGTTGCAGACGAAACCATCTAAATTCTGCTGAACCAATCAGAACTTGCCACTTAGAAGGGGAACCAAGATGGCTGCCATTTCTGCAGATTTACGAGAGTCGGCTGAGTAGATCTGATAACACTGTATTTTTATACAGTAGAATTCTTCTCAACTTTTCCCGTATTTTTCTTTTGGCTCCTAACTTATATATTTTATGAGGTATTTTTCTTTTGAAATATTAAATATTGGGGGTATATATTTCAGAGTGAAATACTAAATACACAGTATTTGGGCTTTATATGAGAAATACGTCTCATATATATGGAGGAAATTTCACTTTTTACGCTGTAGAACATGAAGCGTGCACGTGTGGGCGATAATTCATAAACGCCACTTTTAAAACTTTTCATTATAAATACTAAAATAAAAATTTAACATGCCGAAAATAACCCAAGATTTTGTGATGGTTACATTTTTATAATTTCCGCGAAAGAATTTTATTATTCTTAGATAATTTAAATATGTGAATAAAAACATATATTAACAGAAAATATCACCAATATTTTCTCAAAAAGCCATGTAATAAGGGAAAAGATACAATATTGATTATGCAACTAAATCACTATCAAATGATCAAATTTAAAAGAAGCCGTTGACAACTACGACCCAACAAATGCGTCGATATGTCACCAAAGAAAACCCATTAATGAAAATATATCGCTTCACGAATAAATATTTCACAATCTACAATCTGAATGATTAAAGAGAGAGATTGGAACTTTCAAATGAGAAAAAAAACACAGATTTTATCATTTCAAAACACATCCATAAAAGGAAAACAGAATTCGAAAAGCTATACGATTAATTTATCTGATAAAAAATGGTGGCAAATGTTAAATTGGATGAAGCTTGAGTTTACCTCAATGAATATAACTTTTCACCTGCTATTTATCACATGCTTTATAAACAACAGGTAGATCCAAGTGTAAAGAATAAATTGTAAACAATTTATTTCTATTGTTTTTTTTTATCAAATACATCAATTTTCTGCTGACTTTACTGCAATCGGAAAATATTGGGAGAGGTTGATTAAACCCCGGTGTGGACATTTATATTGAGGGGGGTTCATAATTTCAAAAAAAGTGATTTAATTTCAAACAAACCTTATCAATTAGGTTAATCAAGGAATAACTCTAAAGCGTATTTTTAAGACTGCTGCGTTGCATCAATAAATTCATCTGCCGCGTTTAAATAACAAGATCGTATGCTGTGTTAAACCAAAAACATCATCGGCTGCGTTGAACCAACAACATCGGCTGCATTGTTAAACCAACAGCATCATCGGCTGCGTTACACCAGCAACATCGATTGCTGCGCTAAACCAACAACATCGTCTGCATTGTTAAACCACCAACATCATCGGCTGGGTTAAACCAACAACATCGTCTATATTGTTGAAACAACAATATATTCTGAATTGTTAAACCAACAACATCATCGGCTGCGTTAAACCAACAACATCGTCTGCATTGTTAAACCAACAACATCGTATTCTGCGTTATACCAACAACATCTTCTGCTTTAAACCAACAACATCGTCTTCTGCGTTAAACAAACAATAACATCTTCTGCGTTGAACCAATAGCATCTTCTGTGTTAAAACAACAACATCTTCTGTGTTTAACCAACAACATCTTCTGCGTTAAACCAACAACATCGTCTTCTGCATTAAACCAACAACAATATCTTCTGCGGTAAACCAACTGCATCTTCTGCGTTAAACCAACAACATCGTCTGCATTGTTAAACCAACAACATCTTATGCGTTAAACCAACAACATACAGTGGTACCTCGACATACCAGCGCCCCAACATACGAGTTTTTCGAGATACGAGCCGACGAGAAAGTGATTTTTTGCTTTTAGTTACGAGCGAAATTCGAGATACGAGTTCGGTTCGGTAGTGTTGAAAATATTAATCTGTGACTTTAAATGTTTCTTTTTGACCAGTACTTTTGTTTTGTTTTTGCTTTTCCTAAAATGTTTCTTTCTTCTTCTTCATTATTATTTGTTCTATATGCAAAGCTTTGTTTTTTGAGACTTGAATAAACAAATTCAAGTTTATTATATTTTTGTGTGCTTTTAAAGTTAAAACACAACAGGTAGTAACACGCAGTCGCGCTATCACGATCAGTTAGCAGCGTGCTTCCGCTGTGATAAGTTGTGTTTTGTGTTCGCGTTTTGTGTTGCGTTTACATTTTCAGTTTTAGTTCATTTATTTTTATAACCATGGATCGGAAGAAAGTTTGTAAAAAGTCAAGTGCTTAGAAAAAGATGATGAGTATTGAATTAAAACGTGAAATTATAGAAAAACATGAGCAAGGTGTTCGAGTTGTTGACTTGTCGAGGCAGTATGGCCGTAGTACGTCCATGATATGTTCTGTGCTTAAACGGAAGGAGTCGATAAAGAGTGTAACACCGGCTAAGGGCCTTACGATAATTTCCAAGCTGCGAACCTCCCTTCATGAAACTATGGAGTAACTGCTGATGGTGTGGATGACAGAAAAGCAGCTCCAAGGACATACCTTGACGCAGACCATCATTTGTGAGAAGGCAAGAGCGATCTACGGAGATTTGCTGAAGCAAACCCCGCAGACTTCCATCGACGAGGCATCGGAAGAGTCATTTAAAGCCAGCCGGGGCGGGTTTGAGAATTTTAAAAAGAGGAGCGGTATTGTAAATGGAAAATGCTGTGGCCTGAAGCTGTATCTGAAAGGATCTATGAAGAATTGGAACCCGGTGTTTCAGTAGAGGAGGAGATTGTATATCTGGGGAAATCCATCGGTTTAGAGGTGGAAGAGAGAGACGTGAACGAGCTCATCGAGAAGCACACCCAGGAACTGACGACTGAAGGAATACAAGAGTTACAGTCACAGCAGCATACTGAGGTTATGCAAGTAATTGGTTTTGAGGAGTCAGAGGAGGAGGTTATTTCTACAAGTGAGATAAAGGAGATCTTAGGAATGTGGGAGAGAGTTTCACAGTTCGTGAAAAAAAAAAACACCCAGAAAAAGTTGCAACAGGTCGTGCATCTGACCTTTTTAATGACACTTGCCTAACTCATTTCCTGAACATTCTGAGAGGGAGGAAGAAACAAACCTCCTTGGACATGTTTTTTTCTAAACAGCCTACAGGCGAAAGCGAGAAAAATGTAGCGAAAAAGGCAAAGACCAGTGAGGATATCTAATTTATTTCTTTACATTCTCTTTTTGTTTTTGTGCAATAAATATTTGATATTTATAAATACGTTTTTATTATTTAAAACCACGTAACAAAAATAACTGGGGTGACATTTTGGAGGTTGGAACGGATTAATGGTAGTTCAATTGTTTTGTATGGGGAAATTTGCTTCGAGAAACGAGTAATTCAAGATACGAGCAAGGTTGCGGAACGAATTAAACTCGTATGTCGAGGTACCACTGTATTCTGCGTTAAACCAACAACATCGTCTGCATTGTTAAACCAACAACATCGTCTGCATTGTTAAACCAACAACATCGTATTCTGCGTTAAACCAACAACATCTTCTGCGTTAAACCTACAACAACATCTTCTGCCTTAAACCAACAACAACATCTTCTGCCTTAAACCAATAACAACATCTTCTGCGTTACACCAACAACATCTTCTGCGTTAAACCAACAACATCGTCTTTTGCGTTAAACCAACAATAACATATTCTGCGGTAAACCAACAGCATCTTCTGCGTTAAACCAACAACATCGTCTTCTGCGTTAAACCAACAATAACATATTCTGCGGTAAACCAACAGCATCTTCTGCGTTAAACCAACAACATCGTCTGCATTGTTAAACCAAAAACATTGTCTTCTGCGTTAAACCAACAACATCGTCTCCTGCGTTAAACCAACAACATCGTCTGCATTGTTAAACCAACAACATCGTCTTCTGCGTTTAACCAACAATATCTTCTGCGTTAAACCTACAACAACATCTTCTGCGTTAAACCAACAACAACATCTTCTGCGTTACACCAACAACATATTCTGCCTTAAACCAACAACAACATCTTCTGCCTTAAACCAACAACAACATATTCTGCGTTACACCAACAACATTTTCTGCGTTAAACCAACAACATCGTTTTCTGCGTTAAACCAACAACATCGTCTTCTGCGTTAAACCAACAACAACATATTCTGCGTTGAAACAACAACATCTTCTGCGTTAAACCAACAACATCGTCTGCATTGTTAAACCAACAACATCGTCTGCATTGTTAAACCAACAACATCGTCTGCATTGTTAAACCAACAACATCTGCGTTAAACCAACATCATATTCTGCGTTAAACCAACAACATCGTCTAATTTGTTAAACCAACAACAACATCGTCTGCGTTAACCAACATCAACATCGTCTGAGTTAAAGCAACAACAATATTTGCTGCGCTAAACCAACAACATCGTCTACATTGTTAAACCAACAACAACATCTTCTGCGTTAAACCAACAACATCTGCGTTAAAACAACAACATCAACTGCTGCGCCTAACCAACAACCTAAAATAGTACATTAAACCATAAATACCCTATATTGCATTAAACAAATAACATCATAGAATGCATTTAACATTATAAAGTTCAATAAACCAACAACAGTTCATCAAGCCAAAAATACAGCCTGTTGGATTAAACCAACAACAGCATAAAGTGCATAAAACCAACAACATCATAGATTTCATTAAACTATAACAATATCATATATTACATTAAAACTAAAATATCATAGAGTGCATCAACAAGATCATCCGCTGCGTTAAATAAACAAGTACGCCTGTAAAATAAACCGATCTATTTCATATTATATCCAGACGATCTTATATGATGTTTTATTTACTGGATCGACTGCGCAAAACATTATTTAAAATTATTTGTCTGCTTCATTAAACTCACTTAGGTCACCTGTACAAGGATCTGTACTATATAGTAGCATGTAACATGATTCGGCGAATCAGTTGGTGCACAAAATGTTACAAATAACTTCCAACGCCGTTGAGGACTAATTGTGAAAAACAAAAAATATCCAAAGTGCATTCGAAAGTTCGAGAAGGTAAATGACCTCTTTTATATTGAAATATCTCTTTAATAAAACTGTTTTTGTTTTATCCCTGGAGGGAGAGAGAAAATCCAAACAAAACCAGGCTATGAATTTTTTCGCAAAGGGTTTCCATGCCACCCAGGAGGTACCTGATTAATACGTTAGCCTTTATTAATAGTGGGGCTTCGCCTCCCGTAGAAGCCCTATTCCACTCTTCTGGCACAACCTGAGCATCCAACTCGCTCGATGACTCGGCTGAGCTAATGTTCCAAGCCCCGGCAGGAACTAGTTTGCCGATGCTATGGACTCCGTCTCAATATCTGAGGAAACAAGTAAATTCGGACAGAGTCTCAAAGCAAATACGCCTTCTACCCGCCTAATATAATTAAACATGTGAAAAATAATTTTAAAAAATAAAATAATAGAAAGGTCAAGTATCGGTATTAAAATAAAAAAAGGCATATGCTGACCACAAGCACATGAGCTTTTTAGATGGCAGAGCGCCAACTAGTGGAACAATAGTGGAATAATTAAAAATCATTCTGAAACATTTCTAATGTAATTTTACATAAAACCAAATGTTATCGTGAAAATATTACTTCAATAACATCAAAATTGAAATATATATTAAATGTGAATTTTAAAAACCTCTCATAACATTTATATGAAAGGTTTTGAAAGAAATGAAAATTTATGGATTGTTCTATTTTCAAAACTATATGTGTATCTACTGTGCACTGTTGTTCGTCGGTATAACTACTAAAGCTGGAGAGAGAGAGAACGATACAGAAAATATTGGTACTGTGTAAGGATGACACTCAAAATCCGTAAAAACATTTCTATTTTTTTTATTGTGTGGGAGATAATAAAAATCCCATGGGTATCTGGAGGGAAAGCCTTCTCGACTACATATAGTTTCTCTTTTACTGTGTAATGTAGATTATTTTGCGTGTTTTACCATTGGCAGATGCCAGTGAAATTTTTCAAAATCAAATCTATGTTCATCTATGTGTGGGTAAGAAGATACAGAGGAAATCCCGTACGACCAAAATATTCAATCCAAGAATTAAAATCTACATATGATGTCTCTTTAGTATCTTTCAAAATATAAATGCCTTGACGAATGCGTAAATGAAAACAAAGTGCTCAATTTTATCTATATTTTATTGTAGCGAAATATTTATTTATATGAACAAAATAAATATTTCTAAATTTTTATTTTGCCATTCTGTATATTTAATTTTTTGCTTCTCTTATATTTTATAAATTTTTATTTGTGTGCTTATGCCTTAAATTAATTGCTGCGTCACCTGAAGTTTGTCTTTCCTCTTTTACTACGTGACATTTGGTGGAGATATGCTGGGTAAAATAGGGAAAGCAAACTGAAGATCGCCGAGAAGACCTTGAAGCAATGGGTGCTGTGATCTACATTTTCAGGTATTGGCTCAAGGATTCCATCTCCGAGTTAAATCTAAGACTTCCTTCCAAGATGACGATGTCCCGATACGACGACAAAGCCGCTCTTCACGAAATAGGACGTTAAAGTACTAGGGACATAGTTCCAAGATTACGAGGGAATCCTTGACAGAATAACGTCAGATTCATGTCCGTAGCAACAAGATTTGCAAGATGTGAATCAGTGCTTTCTTAGGGAAGGAGCTATGTAGCGAAACATTTCATTTTATATTTTGTACTCTTTATAGTTCCCTTGATGCTTCTCTTATATTTTATACATTTTATTTTGTGCTTGTGCCTTAAATAAATAGCTATGTCAGTCAGAAGTTTGTATTTCCTAATTTTCTACGTGGCAATATTTTAATAAGTGTAGACATCGTGTTTTGTGAATACCTTCAGGTTATTTACTCAAATGCAGATTTCATTATAGTATAACAAATATTTATAAGAGAGGTTACAACTACACTGGTGTCCAGAATTAAGGTAACAAACACTTAATGTTAGTTTTCTAAAAAATATTTATTTATAAAAATTTATTTTAAATTTGTAGGTGGAAAGACACAAATGTAACAAATAAAGTTAACCAAATACATTTATTGTTGAAATATTATTTACATACAGAGTTGTGCAAATTTATGTTAATTAGTCCAAATTTCAGGTAGATGTTGACCAATATTTGATGACTTAATAGGGTGGGTGGTCATCTCTAACAGACAGCTGTCACTACGATATTTCCTGCTGTTTATCAGGCAATTAAAGAGCCCTTGAGGCAAAAAATCCTACTCTTCAACCAAAGCAGCTTTCAGTTCTTGAGTTGTCCTAGGTGAGGGTGAACGAGATCCAATTCGTCTCCTTAAGGCTTCCCAAACATGTTCTATAGGATTGAGGTCTGGTGATCTGGCAGGCCACTTCATCCTTTGAATATCCTCACTTTCAAGATATCCGCTTGTCATCAGGGCTCTATGAGGACGAGTATCATCATCCATAAAGATTGAGGGTCCGACCTCACCTCTAAAAAACCTTACATGGGGCTCCAGTATCTCATCTCTGTACCGCTGAGAAGTCAGGGTGCCGACATCAAACACATGTAATGGCGTGCGTGCGTCTAACATGATACCACCCCAGACCATGACATCTTGGCCACCGTAACGGTCCCTTTCTCTGATGCCTGAGGGATGGTTTCGAGTCCCGGTTTCTCTTCAGATCAGTACACGTCTAGAATCCGTGTTAAGACTAAACCTTGAATCATGACTAAAAAGAACAGGAGCCCAATGATTTTGGGTTCAAGACTGATGTTGCCTGTACAAATTTAGACGAGCCCTTTTTTAGATGGCAGTGAGAGGGATACAAACCTTCGGCCACCTTGCATACATCCCTCTCTCATTGAGTCTTATGTGAACTGTTTGACTTGATATCATTGTTCTTATGGCCGAAGATAGCTCAATTGTTAGCGGTCTGGTTGTCATGATTTTGTTACGTTCGGCCGTTAACTTCAGATAACGTTCTTCTGATGAGGTTGTGATTCTCGGGAGACCTTGTCCTTCTCTTCTGGAGATGTTTCCTGTTTCTTGAAATTGTTTCCATAGATTCGAAACCACCTTTCTTGACGTTCCGAGCCATCTTGCAACTTATGCTTGGGGCTGGCTTGCCTCTATTCTACCCTCCACTTCAACGAGTCTTATAAACATATATGACGTTCCATGTAGGGCCTCCAATCCCGGGATC
>CP092868.1:79977534-80093668 GCA_030710605.1 Cordylochernes scorpioides
GACTGTGTTTTTTTTAAAGAGTATCAGTTATTTTTTGCTACAACCTTGTGTTTGTATTAAATGTCCATTGTAAGGAGTTTTCAGTTTCTTTTTTTATTCAAGATGCTATTCTGTATTAATAGCAGGTTGTGATTTAAGACTTAAGTTCAACAGTTTATTTTGTTTTAATTTCTTATTTAAGGTTCTGAACTTTGGTTCAACTTTAAAATTAGATAAAGGGGCTTAGACGCACTAGATAATTGCTGTGCTTGTAACCAATTCTCTATGGACAGACTTGGAACTTGCGTTGGGTAAAACTTGACTCCCTGTAATCTCTGGGTCCAGAATACAGTCCAAAGAGAATTTCTAATGAGAGTGTGTAAGGCAGTTACAGTCTAAGAATTGATATGATAGAGTAACAAGTAACCTCTGTTGTTAAACTCCAGAACGAGCTGGGTACAGAAAGCCCTATAAGTCCAAAGAAAGAGTTTAGCTGAAAAGCAGGGAAAGAAGAATGCCAATAATCTTATGGGAAGTAGCGTTGGCGAAACACTTGTAGACCCATCATATTCGGCAATGAGGTAAATGCTTGAAGTTCAGTTCGCTCCATTTAAGTGCTAGTTTTGATGATTCGTTTGTTTAGACACCAAGTGTCAAGATAAGAAGATTTTCAAACTGTTATACACACATTTAAAGTGTTAGGTTAGATTTCAGCATTTGATCGTTAACAATCATTTTTATTAATTTGTTTAAGTATAAAGAAAGTTTATCTACGTATAGATAATTGATATATAGAGTTTGTATGAGGCAATTTGTTTAAGTAAATAGGGCTTTAGTTCCCACTTTGTCTTAATTAGTAATTTTATTTGATTTCTCATTTGTCCTGAAAGTTTCGTTATGATTAGGTTCTATTGATGAGATTAATTAGTACTTTGGCATTTGTAGCAATTTTTAACTATAGTATGTATGCAGTCTGTGAATGAAATATGTATGAATGGAATGACTAATGAATGTTGTAAAAGTTAAAAACTATTATATTGTGAGCCCAAAATACCTTAGAATAGGGTTAGGGAACTAATAGGTTCAATTTCAATTTTTGATTTCTTTATTTGTTAGGATCGAATGGCCTCACAGGGTGGTACAACTCTATGGTTAGGAAAGTATTCGCTCCATTTTGTTAGGTCTCCTTTTTAAAGGAGTATGAGCATGATTTCTTTTATTGGAGTATTCAAGTACTCTTTGTCATTTATATCAACTTGAATTTTAAGAGTCGTAGACAATGGTCATGTCTTGATTCTCAGACTGGAAGATTGTGGGAGGTTATGATCAGACCGGAAAGCCCACAAGACTTCTCCTCAGTAGAGGGAGCGGAGAGGTATCAGGTGAACTTTGTGCTAGGTGGATGGATTCAGTTGCCGACGTCGCAAACTAAGTGTACAGCGACAAACCTCGGATAACCGATCTGACATCGTAGTTTACGACGCGTTAAGCGTGGCTGAAATGAGGGTGATTCAGTCGGGAGATTGGAAAGGATCGGCACGTTGGATGCTCTTCTATATATTGCGCAGCCTGGAACTAATCCCAGATGGACGAGCTTAGAAACATGTGCTGGGTAAAGAAATCGAATTCCCTGTAACTCCTTGTCTCTTAGTCAAAGTCTAAAGGGGTTTTCTAATGAGGGTTAACAATTGAGCATGTAAGAAACAAGTTACGATTAGACGAGGCGATTCCGTCTACAGATTTTAGGTTCCAATTAGCAAAGAGACAGATGGATTGTCCAGATTCTTTGCGTTTTATATCGCCTCAGGCTAGCAAAAGTTAATCACCTAACTAAAGACTATCAGTCTACCATACGTTTAGTTAGAACGAATTTAAGTCTAAATATCAGTTAGTAAGTAAAATTTTTTTTTTACGGGAGTAACTCATTATAAGATAAGATAAATTTTTAAATTAGTAGGACACCTAAATGAACTTTTGAAGCAGATTGCCAGAACAAGCCAATATAGCGTTTCAGATTTAAAAGGGAAGAATTTTTTTTTAAGGGAAGACCGATTCGGCCGTGAAATGGCCAAGAGCAATGAGTTTATTTTATCTTATTCTATTTGGACATAGAGTCAAGATTTTTTTTTTGAGATATTAAGAACTCGAGTGGGAAGATGTATCACAAAGTATGAGTTAGACCTAGGTTGTTAATCATCATATTTATTTTCAGGGTTAATTTTTTTAGTGGATTTGTTGGTCAAAAATATGAGTACACATTCTATAGATAATCTAAACAATGTATAGTAGAGGTTAACTACATGTTCAGGTAAAGAACAAAGATAGGTGAGATTGTCATCACGATAAGGTAATTTAGAAATAACCTGGTCTAGGGAAGTAGTTGACTACCAAGATTTCCTTTCCTATAAATTTTCTCTTGGATTGAGAGGGACGGGGAACATGCCAGACAAACACTCCCAATGACGAGTTGATAAGAATAAAGTTTTAAGATATTACATATGTGTGAATTTTGAAATACTAGTGAGATGACTTAGACCCTCAGTGCATATCTACTCGTATTATTATTACTTTATATTCAATATTATCATTTATCATATATCATTCCCTATTATACTCATGTATATATATATATATATATATATATGTAAAGCTCAATCAATTTGGATTATTGGTTATTGACACAAGATAACGGGACCAAGTCCTAATAAGCAGGTGGCGTGTGACATTTCGGTAGCAGCGTTGTTATCATCTTCAACCAAACAGACTGAATGAGAAATCTCACCACAGCATATATATTTGTTTATTATTTATATCCTCTATATCAACGCCATCTCTTCTCTATGTATTTATATTATATCCGCTCAAATTTTTTGGTATATGTCGTGCCCCTCGTTATTTTACTATATTGTTGTCGTTATATATACTCATTATTATCACATATCATATATCATTCCCTATATCATATTCATGTATATCTATGTATATATATGTAAGGCACAATCAATTTGAATTATTGGTTATTGACACATGATAACGGGACCAAGTCCTAATAAGTAGGTGGCGTGTGACATTTCGGTAGCAGCGTTGTTAACATCTTCAGCCAAATATACTGAATGATAAATTTAACCACAGCATATATATTTTTGTTTATCATTTATATCTTCTGTATCAACGATATTTCTCCTCTATGTATATATATCATGTTCATACATTTTTAGTTTGGTATATATCTTTCCCCTCGTTATTTACCATATTGTTGTCATTATTTAATCTTATATATCACTTTTAATTTCTTTTGCCATATATAACCTTATATAATCATTCTTTTGCTTTTGTATTATAAAATTACCACATGCACCCCATTATCTATAGCTAAATAAAGAATTTTAAAGATATGTTTTAGGAATTGTACATATCTATGTTAACACGCACAATTCCTTGGCGCCCTTAATAATTATGTTTACCTAGGAGGTACTAAGAATTTGTTTGTATAGAATCGGTGCTTAGACCATCCCACACCTCCACCCATAGGGACTATGGCTGGGAACATGTGGACTCACCTCACACCTGGGTCAAGACCCTCTGACGTACAAACAGTGAAAGATGGGCTAGTACTTTGCCCACTAAATGGTAGGATGAGATTTCCCTCAATACTACGATGAGCTAACATGTTCTAGGTTCCATGGCCCGTTTGTTTCCCCCTTGCCTGAGTGTCAGTGGTTACATACTGATATCGTAAAAGAATGCATTTCTCCCAATTCCATATTTCTCATAGAGTATGAACAGATATGAATTAGAAAAAACACATTCTTTCACTCTGGCAGGGGAGGAATTGTTGGGTCAGATTCCCAGCAAACAGACCCAACAAAGATGTAAACATTCTTTTACATCATATATATATATACACGCAGTGTCTCGCCGAAAGTGTTTGGTGTCCAGATGGAAGTCCCACAGCAATGGCCGACGGTGGTTCAAAGGCTAAGGCAGGGGAAGACACAGCCCTGGGCGTGAATCCCAAGATCTGCCAGGGGAAGACACAGCCCCGGACGCGTATCCCAAGATCTGCTGTAGGAAGATGACATCGGCCCTGATTAAGTAGTCAGAAGCTCAACGAAAACAAAAGTGGCGCGAGAAAGTCGAGCTCGTGCAGCCTATGTAAGCAAACTGGACACCGCGGTGGCGGGCGTCGTGTTTTGTTTTTGTAGGACAGCAATATGATAGCTATTTATGTAACATGGATTGTTTGCCAGTCTTTCAGGACCTAATTTTCGCTAACTTTATGAGAATAGTTGGGGGGACAAATGATTAAATGGTTCGGAAAATCGATGAGCTATACTTTTTTCTATTGGACTAAACAAGTTGGGGTCTAGATGTCGGAAAGGATCTATTATTCTATTTATTTTTAGGGATTCTATATATATATATATATATGTCATAAAAAAGATGTATTTTGGGTACGTTACCAATTCATTCATGCAGTCGTGGATTGAAGTGAAATGATAACTTTTATATTCAAAATTGTATTTTTTTAATGATTATATTTTAAGAACAAAAAGTTTGCATACATATAATTTTATAAATATAATCTAAGTATATACAAAAAACATCTTGGGTTGTATTCCTTTTGTTAAGGATTTTAAAGAATTAACTCTGTGTTAATTCTATGATTATTTAAATTATAATTATATTAATGAATAATAAAAATCATATTTTTATTATGTCATTTATATATATATATATTTATATATATAATTTGGGTGGTGAAATATAAAGGACCTCTTCATTATAATATTGTCATTTATTTACATGTACAGTATCGCTATCAATACCTGTAATCCTATAGGGTCTATTTATACGTACGACATTATCAGAAATTATTTCAGTAATTTTATATGGGCCTGTAAAGTAGGGTACTAACTTACCGCTATTTGGATGATGATACGCCTTTACTAATACTAAATCTCCTGTATCAAAGTGTGGATTTTTATGTTTGTTATCATATTTAAGTTTCTCTTTGTCGTGTCTGTCATTTGTACGTTGTATTGCTAGTTTTCTACTTTCTATTATATTGGGATAGGGGTCAATGTGGTTATTTAAGTCTGAGGGGATTATATTATACATTAAAAATACGGGGGGAAATCCAGTTATCGTATGGGGGGTATCGTTATATTTATTAGTTACTATCTTAATTAACTTAGTCCAGGAGGTCCCAGGATTCTCTAAGTTCAGTAACCTCAGTTTCCCGGTGAGTGTCGCGTTAAGACGCTCGCATAAACCGTTAGCTTGAGGGTTATTTGCAGTGGTTAGTAGAGGTTGTATCCCGTTCTTTATTAAGAATCTCCTGAACTTTGGGGAAGTAAAAGCAGGTGCCCGGTCCGAAAGAAGGCGTTTTGGGCGGCCACACTGCAATACCTTTTTGAGACACTGAATGTATGTGATTATATTAGTTGACTTACTGGGGAAGGTCCATGTATACCGACTTAGGTGATCTACAATTACGTGTAAGTATGACTTAGAATTACCGTATTTAGAAAAACCTGAAATAGTGTCTATAGATAACATACCGAAGGGTTGTAAAGCTATAGGGGGGCGTTCTAATCTACCATATAATGGACCTTTCGGTTTCTTTATAAGTTGGCAGGTGGGACAGGACCTATTATACTTAACTATAGATTTGGTCATTCCACACCAAGTATACTGTGTGGAGATGAGCCTAATCATTTGGGATACACCAGGATGGTTATATTCTAAATGTACTTTATTAATTAGCGTATGTTGTAAGGAAGGGGGAACTATAATCTTGACAATACCTTTACGTTTGATTGTATGGAGGCCATCTATATTCGTTTTGATAAGTGTAGATGGAGGTAATTGGGGTTGCTTTTCTATTATTTGGGTGGTCGTGAGAAAACCACATAAAGGATTGCGGGACAGTAGGTCTGCCTCGTACTGCGTTTTACCTTTTATATATTTTATATCGTATTCGTATGCGGACATCTTTAAGCTTCACCTAAAAAGTCTACCCGTTGGGTTTTTTATGGTTTTTAACCATTGTAATGCATGGTGGTCCGTAAAAATTGTGAACCTTACACCTGCGAGATAGATGCGGAATTTTTCCACACTATCTATCACAGCAAGGCATTCCAACTCTGTGATGGTATAATTTTTCTCATGGGGTCGGAGTGCTCTGCTGTAATATTGTACGGGGTGTAGAGTGCCGTCTGGATGTTGTTGTTTTAGGATGCCAGCTATTCCCTGAAGTGAGGCATCACAGATTAGCTGACAGGTTAATCCTTCTTTAAAGAGGTGTAGTACCGGTTTTGTGGTCAGACATTCCTTTAGAGTGTCAAATGAATGTTGGCATTTTGTATCCCAGTGCCATTGGGTATCTTTCTTAAGTAGGTTATTGAGGGGGTTCCTAATGCGGGCGTGATCTTTTATAAATTTATTATATACATTGATGGAGCCTAAGAATGATTGGAGGGATTTAACGCTAGTGGGGACCTTAATGGCATTAATTACATCTAAATTTTTTACTAATGGAGTATATGTGCCTGATGATATGGTATAGCCTAAAAATTCTATTGTAGTTTTAAAAAAGTCACACTTATTATAATTTAATCTAAAATTTTCCCTATTACACATATCAAAAAATTGCTGTAAGTGATCTAAATGTTCTTCTATGGAATTTGAAAAGATAATGAAATCGTCGAAATAATGTGCTATAAAACCTAACCTATTTCTTTGCAATATCTGACTGACTGCTCGCTCATACACCTGGGGCCCTATTTTAATCCCGTATGGTAATCTTTTGAAATTATACTGACCCTCTAACGTGACAAAAGATAATAAGTTTCTATCAGGGGGACTTATTTCGATGGACCAGTATGCTGATGAAAAATCGGCGCGGGAGTAAATTTTGGCGTTGGCTAATTTATCTAAGATATTCTCTATGAGCGGAAGGGGGTGAACATCGGGGAAAATTATTTCATTCAGGCGGCGGTAGTCTACGCAAAATCGTTTTGTCTTATCCCTTTTGGTAACTAAAGTAACGGGGGATGAATAGGGGGAGAAAGAAGGCTCTATAATATCATATTCTAGCATTTTCCCTACTTGTTCTTGTATTTCACGTTGATCTGAAAGAGATGTACGATACGGTCTGAGTGCAATTATTTTGTCTGAATTTGTCCTAATATTGATAGGAGGAATTTTCAATTTTGGGATGTTATATTTGTTAGTAGAAAAAATATTTGAGTAATTCTTAATAATATTCATAAAAATTAAAGGGATATCAGTCCTAACACATAAATTACAAGAATCATTAAAAATTTTACATTGATGTTCAGAGGGATATAGTGGGGGTAATAAATATAAATGGGGAAAATGAGCTAAAGTTTGGCTGGGTGCATTTTTGTCACAATTGGTAGAGGTCTTGGTCAAGGTAATGGGACATGGTATAGGATGGATAATTTCCCCTTGCAACAATGGAGAATGTGAATTAGGCATGTTTTTTAAATGACCCATATTGGGCGGATTGTGGTTACTCTCTCCATTATTACATGGGGTTACATAGGTTATATGGTACCATTTCTTAGACAAAGGAGCATCATATTGATAAATAGAATGATTATATAAATTTAAGGTCAAACAAAATTGACTAATGGAATTTAATGACAGTATACCAAAAGGTAATAAATTATCTATCATATAAAATTTAATTGATTTTGTAATTTTTCCTATGGTAGTGGTCAAAAATGTATATCCTATCGAATTTATTTGAGTAGATATGGAATTGATTAATAAATGGCATGGATATAATTTTAAAGGATTAGATAAGTTTTTACTAAGATGGTTAAAAATATTTAAATTAATTATGTTAATAGAGGCTCCTGTGTCTAAGAGGAATGGGCAATAAAAATTATTAAAAATTTTAGGTTTACATAGAATATTGGATAGCTTAGGGACGAAAACTGGAGTTTTCGTTGCCTTGTGGGGTGCGAGAAGACCTGGGGGCCGGCACGGGAAGGTTGTGGGCGCCATTTTGTTCAGGTGGGAAATAATGCGATGTAGGTTGCCGTGGTAGGCCTGCTGCCTGTAGGGTCGCCTGTTCATGGAACATTCATTGTTCCAGTGATCACCTTGGCAGTAATTGCATGGTGAGGGTGGTCTCCTGGCACCAGAAGGGTATCTTGGGGTATTGTTTGTTGAAAAAGGATTGTAGTTCCTTCCCCTAGAAGGGGTTCCGGTATCACGATGAAAAGCACTGGTTTTGGAAACACCTTGAAATGGTTCGGATGGAGTAGGGAGTGAACTGGTCCCTTTTATTCTGGTCATGGTAGAGTACCATTCGGTCAGGGTTTTAGGGGCTATGGCCCTCATGAGGCGCTGATCACTGGCCTGGAGGCCTTCCGTTAATGCTTCTACTATGATGGGATTGGTTAGGCCCAGTTGTAATCCCATTGTTATTTTTTGACGGTAATATTCTCCTAATTGGATCTGATTAGTTAATTTAAAAGTTAAAAATTTGGTGAAAGTGACCTCGGATTTTCCGGGGTAGAGATCTATGAGAGTTTGTTTTGCTTGACTGTATGGCAGAGAGGCCAGATTTAGTTCGTTATAGAGGGAGAGGGGCTCACCTTTGAGTAGTGTACGGAGCCGGGTTTGCAATGTGGCGTCATCTTGTGGTCCCTCGCTCGTCCGATCGAGTTGTTGGATGAAGTTGCTTGCCGCGTAGGATCCGTCGAAAGGAGAGATGAGAGCTTCCTCCACACGAGGCACGGCTATTCCCCGAATAGCGTCTGTTAGGCGGCTTACTAGGTCTTCGCAGTGGGGCTGTATGTTGGTGAGAGCATCCGCAAAGTACTCGTCTCCAGCCTCCGTCATCCTCTGCATGTTGCTGTCCTCAGTCATCCTGTCGACTTTAACGGGTTCTGTAGTAAACCCGATGTGGAATGTGCTGGGCAGTCGTGGTAGTGGGTGCGTGATGGGATTCCCGCACTGGGACAACAAGAGACAGAGGCAGGTCTAGATGGTAACTCCAAGAGGAAGAGGTAGACCACGGACGAAGGTAGTCGAACCACGGGTGTCGCGGATGCCCTAGCCGAGCGTATAATGGCGTCGCTCTGAAACAACTACCTTTGTCTAATTTCTGCGCCTTTATATACTCTGGGACGCCCGCATAAGTGGCGATTTCTGATTGGCTACTGTAATCACGTCACTTTCTGGCGCCGCGTTGTTTTTCGTCTGGCCTTTGTCGTCTGGTCTACCTCCTTCTTTGTTTTATTTGTCACTTCCATTGTTCGATACATATTTTTATACATAGATATGGGGTTATATATAATTAATATCAGAAGAAGGTTGTGAACTATCTAACTCAAAATATACTACATATATATATAGATAAGGCACAATTTGGATTATAAATTAAAAACACAAGATAACGGGACCAAATCCAAATAAATAAATAGTGTGTGACATTTCAGTAACAGTGTTGTTACCATCTTCAGACAAAGGTACTGAATGAAAATTTTAACCACAGCATATATTTTTTTGTTTGTTTATCATTGTATATCTTCTATATCAATGTCATTTCTTTTCTATATATATCATATTCATTCATTTTTTTGGCATATATCATTCCCCTCGTTATTTATCATATTGTTATTATTATTTAATCTTATATACCACTTTAATTTTTTTCCCTTATATAACCTTATATAATAATGTTTTTGTCATTCATATTCTAACATTACCGTATGTACCTCATTGCTTATAGGTAATAAAGAATTTTAAAGATATGTGTCAGGAATTGTGCATATCTACGTTAACACTCACAATTCCTTGGCGCCCATATAACTATGTTTTATCTGGAATGGTCTAAATGTCTGTTTGTACAGAACTTGGGCATAAACATCAGCTGATGTTTTGGCATCTCTTCTATTACCCTATAGGATTTTTATTTCATCTTTATTTTTATTTTTACTTCTCACTTTTTTACAAATAGTTAAATTGTTCATTTGCATGCTTTTTTCTATATTTATGTAAATTAATATGTGTATATATTCGCTACAGCCATCGATATCGCTCACAGTGTCGTTATATCTTGCCCGTCGAAGGGATTTTTCCCGAAAGCTCGCTCTTATGCACCAATAAAGATACTCGTCTTCCTTCGCCTTGTTATTATCGTATAAGTTTACTCCAGGAAGAATTATTCTACTATATTTCTAAATACACGACATTACCGGCTCCCTTGTTAGGAATAAAAAAGGCTTTAACTTTTCTTTTTCTTTTTGTCGCCTCTCATTTCTCCATATGTAACGCAATGTTACATGGAGAAAAGATCTGTTAAGTTAATATTTTAAATGATGTTTCCCAAACGTAACAAGCCGGCGTTAGGGTAGGCTCACCTAAATATTTTGCAGACCAACTGCATAAAACGCTCTGCAATCTTTTTAGCGCCTAAGACATGCACTACATACTACATGTACCTAAAGTCCCATCTTCCACTACAATGACATAATTTTAGGGATCAAGATCGCTCCCCGTCTGGTCTCACATAATATAATAGGGAAGATCTGGCAAAGACCAACTTCTCAGACCGGACCAAAGCGACATAGGGCCACATTACCTCCCCTTCGATCTTCACGCCTTTTGCCCATCTGATCTAATGCTACTTACAGAGCATCTTGAGATTGCTGAACCCTGAAAGCAATACTTCGCTTATAAGCTCGTATTGCAGAGAAGGACTCCTGAGATGTCCTTTGCAGAAACCAATTCAGACCTTCTTCCTTTATTCCTCACTGCGTCAATACCTATCGCAAACCTTTTGCTTAAGTCAATTTTCTTTTATATTTTATTTTACTTTTATTACCTCTACTTCTCCTCCTTCCTGTATTATATCCCTGAAACTATGTTGTAAACACTCAAGGCACCTTAAGTAACAAAAAACTGTAACTAGTATACCAACTTTCCCAAATATTTACTTTCGCTATTGTGTGTGTTTACTTTAAATTTATCCTTCCTATGTACTCCTCTTATATATTTTTTTGTAGTTTTATAATATTATATCAGTGTGTCACCACTACTCCCCTTTATCTTTATTTTTATTCTAGTAACTAATATATATGCCCCAAATTATTTCCCATTTAATAGGTTTGCTAGCTTTTCTCTCATTTATTTGTAAATAGACTTACAGTTTACCTAGTTTTGTGGTGTTGGACTTTGTTTTTTAACTTACAGATGTAGATAAAACATTTCACTATTAATCGATAATATCATTTTGTTTATTAATGCCTTCAACTACCAATCAACCCTTTATATATTATTACCTTTAATATTTTTTTTTCTTTTTCTTTTTTCTCATCATGTTTAGACTTAGAATTTTACAACTTCAACTATTTTAGGCACCATTTTAAAAAACCTACACCTAACAATATTTATAATATTTCTTAAACAGATAAAACATTTATTATTTTATTTTTCTTAATAGATTTTCAAAATGTTATTTTTGACGCTTCCCTTACAACCTCTAACTCTATCCCATGAACCTTTCCTCCCAACTTTTTACATCCATCAAGAGATTATTGTTCGTCAGCCATTTTCTTTTTTTATATTTGATTAAACTAACTAGAAGACCCTTCCTCGCTGTACATTTCCAACAGTGAGCTCAGGAGACCCAGTTAGGTTTTATTTTTTTTCTCTCATCGTCCGGCTCATCATTTTTTCATTTTTCAACTTTTTCTTTTCACCACACAAGTCGGACACAATCAAAATTGACAGCAATAAATCTCTTACACCCACCTCTCCTTTTCCGCATCCTTCAAACCTCCAACCTTCCAAGGGATTCCAGTTCGCCGAACATTTTTATTTTTTTTTCATTGATTAATCCGACTGGAACAATCCTTCCTCGTTATATCCATTCCCAATAATGAGTTCAGGATATCCAGCGCGATCTTTTTATTTTCTTTTTCTCAATGCCCGACTCATCATATCAATTCACAATTTTTTCAACTTTTCACTTTTTTTTTCTTTCATAATTCAACCGGGCACAATCATTATGGACAACAGGGATCCCTCTTACCTCTACCTCTCCCTTTTACATCCATCAATCCTCGCACCTCTTTTCACTGTCTGAGCTAATGATGCAGACGGAATATCTTGGGCCTTCTGTTAATGAAAACAATGCCTCACTTAAACAAGTTCGCATTGCATTGCAGAATGCTTGGGATACTACTTTGCAGAAACATGCTCAGATACCCCCTTCCCCCTTTTCAACCTTAGCGTCACATTATATGTTCAATCAATAAACTAACTTTTTTCTCCGCTCATCTTTTATTCAATAAGATATTATTTTCCTTGTACGATTCATTTTACCATATTTACCATTTTGTATTATATACTTTCTCTTAATCTTTTATCATTCATTTTGTGCGTTTTTATTTTTATAACCTTGATTTTTTTCTCATTGATACACCACCATTACAACATCTTTCTCGTTTTAACTTGTAGCTTAAATATAATTTTAACTAATTTGTATACAAATTATTTCTTTTATTTTTTTTTTTATAATAGGTTTGTTAGGTTATCATTCATTACATGTCATTCCCCAACCAAACCTTCATCACCGGGGACACATTCTGTAGTATATTTTGAGTTAGATAGTTCACAACCTTCTTCTGATATTAATTATATATATAACCCCATATCTATGTATAAAAATATGTATCGAACAATGGAAGTGACAAATAAAACAAAAAAGGAGGTAGACCAGACGACAAAGGCCAGAGGAAAAACAACGCGGCGCCAGAAAGTGACGTGATTACAGTAGCCAATCAGGAATCGCCACATATGCGGGCGTCCCAGAGTATATAAAGGCGCAGAAATTAGACAAAGGTAGTTGTTTCAGAGCGACGCCGTTATACGCTCGGCTAGGGCATCCGCGACACCCGTGGTTCGACTACCTTCGTCCGTGGTCTACCTCTTCCTCTTGGAGTTACCATCTAGACCTGCCTCTGTCTCTTGTTGTCCCAGTGCGGGAATCCCATTACGCACCCACTACCACGACTGCCCAGCACATTCCACATCGGGTTTGTTTACTACATATATATACATCAATATAATAAAATATATATATATACATGGTAATGGTGTATTAAATGAATAAATACTATATCAGGAGAATAAATATGCGCTGGGTTCATGGGTATTTACGAGTATTTTGAAATATACATACACTAATTAATAGTTTGTTCTCACTAATTTGTCACTGGGGGTGTGTGTCTGGCGTGTTCTCCGCCTCTCTTAACCATGATGTTAGTCATATAGAAAAATAAATCCTAGTAGTCAATGGCTCTCTAAACCAGATTATTCCAAAATTTACCCTATCTAGGGTGACAACCTTACTTCTCTATGTTTTTAGTTGATCACTGTTACCAACCACTATTATCCATTGTTCAACTTATCTATAGAATGTGTACTTATATATTTAAACCAATAGAATTCACTTTAATAAAATACATATTGTTATCCTCAAAGAAGATAAATGTTGATAACTAGCAACCTATGTCCTACTTCTACCTTATGATATATCTTCTCACACTTGACTTCTTAATATCTCTTAAAATATCTCAAAAAAATTGATATTCAATCTTCCCTTAAAATTCCTCCTTCTTCGAGTCTGATATATATTGGCCTGTTCTGGCAATCTGCTTTGAAGTGCATTTAGGTGTCCTACTAATTTAAAATTTATCTTATCATAGAATGAGTTACTCTCATAAAAAAAAAATTCTACTTACTAATTGGTATTTAGACTAGAACTCATTCTAACTAAACGTATGGCAGACAATAGTCTTTACTAGGTGATTACCTTTGCTAGCCTGGGGCGATAAAAACACAAAGAATCTGGACAGTCCATCTGTCACCTTGTTATCTGGTACCTAAATTCGTAGACGGAATCGCCTCGTCTAATCGTAACTTGCCTCTTATTTGCTCGCATTGTCAACCTTCATTAGAAACCCCCTTTGGACTTTGACTTAGAAACAAGGAATTATAGGGAATCCAAATTTACCCACCGCATGTTCCAAGTTTGTCCATAGAGGATTGGTTCCAAGCTGCGCAATATATAGAAGAGCATCTAACGTGCCAATTTCTCCCAACCTCCTGTCTGAATCACCCTCATCCCAGCCATGCTTAAAGCGTCGAAAACTACGATGTCAGATCGGTTACCCGAGGTTTGTCGCTATGCCCCATGGCTTTACGACATTGGCAACTAAATCCCCCTCCTAGCACAAAGTTCACCTGATACCTCTCCATTCCCTCTCATGAGGAGAAGATTTGTAGGCTTTTTGGTCTGACCGTGACCTCCCACAATTTCCTAGTCTGAGGTTCGAGACATGGTCATTATCTACGACCCTTAGAATTCAAGTTGATTATAATGAGAAATAAAGTAATTACTTACACAAAATTAAAAAAAAATTATACTTATACTCCTTTAAAAAGGAGGCCTAACAAAAAGAGCGGATATCTTCCTATCAATAGAGTTGTACAGTCCTGTGAGGCTACCGATCCTAACAAATAAAGAAATCGAAAAAAAAAAATCGAACCTATTAAATTCCTTAACACTATTCTAATGTACCTTTGGTCTAACAGTATAATAGTTTTAAACCCTCTCATCATTTATTCCACTTCGCATTCATACAAAAAGAAAAATTCAGTCACTGTGGGCATTCATTCTAAAGTTAAAAGCTGCTATAGAAGCCAAAATACTCAATTATCATTCTCAATAAGCCTTAACAATAATAAAATCTTCCAGGACAAATGTGAAATCAAATAAAATTAACAAATTAAAACAAATTGGGGACTAATGCCCTAGTTTACTTAAAAGAAAATGCCTCATACAAACTCTATATATATTATGCATACTTAAATAAATAAATAAAAATATATTGATTGTCAACAATCAAATCTGAAATCTAACCTATCATTAAAATCGTGCATCTAACGGTTTGAAATTCTTCTTGTCTTGACACTTGGTGACTAAACAAAATGAATCATCAAAACTAGCACTCAAATTGGAGCGAATTGAACTTCATGCATTTACCTCATTGCCATGTAGGATAAATCTCCAAGTGTTTGCCGACCTTACTTCCTGTTCAAGGTTATTGGCGTCTTTCTTTCTCTGCTCTTCAGCTAAACTCCCCCCGATACTGGAATCATAGGGCTTTTAATACCCAACCCGTTTTGGAGTTTAACAACAGAGATCACTTGTTACCCTACTTATCAACTCTTAGATCACAACTGCCCTACACACTCTCATTAGAAATTCTCCTTGGACTGCACTCTGGACACAAGGGATTATAGGGTGTCAATATACCCAACGCATGTTCCAAGCCTGCCCATAGGGAATTGGTTGAAAGCACAGCAGTTATCTAGTGCATCTAAGTTCCCTTACCTATATTTAAAGTTGAAACAGAGTTCAGATATTATCTACAAAACAAAAATTAAAATAAACGAGACCGTTGGACTCACTACAATCTTAAATCACCTCTTGACATTAAAACAAAAATGTAGCTAAAAAAAAAACTGAAAACTCTTTAAGATCACATTCTAACTCTAAAACAAAATGTAGTTTGAGAAAAAAAAAAGAAACTGAAAACTCTTTAAAATCACCTTCTAACACTAAACAAAATGTAGTTAAAAAAAAAAAAGAAACTGAAAACTCTTTAAAATCACCTTCTAACACTTTATACTATGATCAAAATTTTACTATATATATAAAAAAACAAAGGTTCAGTACACATTCTGTAGATTTACTATTGGCAGTCTGGGCAGAACTTACATCCTGTAGGCTTCTTGACCCTGGTTGAACGGCATATTTCAAGGTCGCCTACATTGTCTCCAATCACTCCTCCAATCACTATCGCTAGTGGACTTCTTATGGTTGTCATCTCTTGCGGTTCCTCGGGTTCTACAGGTCTAGGGGAATATATAGGGTATGTTGGATGTACCCAGTGATCTTCATCATTGATGAGATCATTTATTTGATCTTGTAGATTTTTATCCCCCACGGGGTAAGTCTTTACTGGGGCATGATAGGCCTTCATCCTGTCCATGTGGATTTTATCTAAATTCCCAGTCTCCAAGTCCTTCAAAAGATAAACAGTGTCGCCCGCCCTTTGTAATACCTCATATGGTCCTCTGTACCTCGGCTCAAATTTATGACGTCCTTTCGTCTCGTGCATTCTCTTCACCAGAACTAGATCCCCTGTCTCGAAGGTTCTCAACTCTCTAGTTTCGAATTTAGCCCTGGCTTCTTGTTGCTCATTCAAGTAAGTTTGCCTCACCATCTCTCTCATCCTCTCAACCTCCTCTACCAATTCCCGCTCATAGAAGAAGGCCATCTCGGTAATTGAATCTTCACATACAGGATTAAGTTCCTCTTCCTGGAAAGGTTGTGGAAGCCTCAGCTCATGTCCGAAGACCAGTTTCGCTGGAGTAAATCCTGTACTAGCATGCACAGTGGTCCTTATAGCGAAAGCTACCATTGGTAAGGTGGTATCCCAATTGTTCCCCGCTGTACACCTGCGCAAAGATTCTATCACCGTCCTATTGAGTCTTTCTACGGCGCCATTACTCTGAGGTCTCCAGGCTGTGGTATTCACTGCACCAACTTCCATGGCTTTGCAAACTCCCTTGAATACGCAACTCATGAATGCTGAACCTCTGTCAGAAAGTATTGTTTTTGGTACTCCAAAGGTAGTGATTACCCTCTCCAATAAGGCTCTAACTACTGTACTGGCACACTGATCCCTAGTAGGAATTTGAATTGGGAACTTAGTAAACAGATCCACGATAGTCAAGATACTCGAATAACCTCTTGGGGTTGTCTCCAAAGGTCCTATAAAGTCAAGAGCTAGATGTTCAAAGGGTTTTTCGGGTCTAAAGTGGGGAGCACTAGCGGCTTTGGCTACGCCTTGATTTGATAGCTGACAACTCTCGCATCTGCGTATATATTTCCGGACTTGAGTCCTCATACCAGGCCAGTAATAGTCACCCTTTAGCCTTCTCATAACCTTTTTGACTCCGAAATGTCTCCCAGTAGGGATATCATGATGATAACTGATCACTGCTTCCCTAAAACCTGTAGGAACCACCTTCACCCAGGTACCCCTTTCATTTTTGTAACGAGGTATTTATTTTGTAACCTGTACTCCCTGTTATTATATTTTTCCGTGTTACCCGTTTTTGATTTCGTTAACCTATTTAGTAATGGGGCCCACCCTTTCTCTTGAAGCAACCCTTCCCATTACTATCTAATTACTATCTAATAAGGGGGGGCCGATGGTCCTTTACCACCGCGGCCACTACTCTCCCATCTTGTGATAGGTTTGGATCATCCTCACACGGGAACCTACTAAGAAAGTCGGCTACCGTGTTTTCCTTCCCTGGGACATAAATGAATGTAACGTTGAAGTCTTGGATGATCTCTGCCCACCTAGACAGTCGAGCGTTCTTATAATCAGACCCCTTATTATAAATAATCGGTTTATGGTCGGTATGTACTTCTACTCTACTGCCCGCCAGGAGGTGTTTAAAGTATTGTGGGGATAACACTACTGCATAAGCCTCCTTTTCTATTGTAGAATAGCGGATTTCAGGACCTATCAGTCGTTTGCTATAATAAGCAATTGGCCTCACTGTCCCATTGACCTCCTGTTGGAGGCAAGCGCCTACCGCTATTCCACTGGCGTCAGTGTTCAGGATGAAAGGTATCCCTATGGTCGGAAGAATTAATAATGGCTCACTGGTTAGTATCTACTTCACCGTCTCAAAGGCTATCTGCCCTACTATACCCCAAGTAAACCTCTGTCCCTTCCTTAATAAGTTGCTCAGTGGAGCCAGGACTCCACCTGCGTTGGGTATAAAGCGTCGGTAGTAGTTAACCGTACCCAATAGACTTCTGACTGCCTTGATGTTATGTGGTCGTTTCAAATCCCTGAGAGCGGCGACATTATCCCACAAGGGTTTGATCCCATTCTGGTCAATTACATGACCCAGATACCCTACCGAGTCCCTGAAGAAATAGCTCTTCCCGCATTTGGCCTTCAAACCGAACTTACTCAGACGTTCGAGTACAGCGGCGAGGTCCGCTACATGCTGCTCGTGAGAGTCGCTGTAGACGATGACGTCATCGATGTGCAGACGAACGCATTTGAACAACAAGTCACCCAGGACCAAGTTCATGGCCCACTGGAAGACTTGTGCCGAGTTTTTAGCTCCTTGCGGCAAACGCGTGAAGCGGTATCTTCCCCAGGGCAAAGAGAAGGTAAAGTAATCTCTGTCGCTCTCCGGGATGTGAATCTGGAAGAATCCAGAAGTCAGATCCAACGTACTGAAGACTTTTGCACCCGCGAATGCGCGTAGATTATCCTCAACACGGGGTATCGGGAACGGGAAGAATTCAGTTGCCTCATTAATCAGGCGTAGGTCCATGGTGATACGAACACTACCATCTGTTTTGGCAACAGGGAATAGAGGGGAATTCCACAGAGAGGTACTCCCTTCTATTATCCCTACTTCTTCTAGTTCGTCTACTAAGGTTTTTACCTTTGATACTAATTTATTCGGGATTGGGTATTGTCTTCTATAGACTGGTTTACTAGTAAGCATCCTTAGCTTTGGGGCTGTGATGGTGGAGCCACCCCCCATATCCCTTATGTCTTTACAGAGACAATGGCTGAAAGCCCAGAGGACATTATTGCCAGTGCGAATTTTGTCTAGGGGTATCCTGGGTGGTTGAGGAGGCATTTCCATGATCTGTAACGAAGAAAGAAAGGCCGACTTGGTCGGATCTTCCTTCTGTTCGTAATCGGACTTAATAATCCCATCATCGCTAAGATGTAGTTTTAGGGCTCGGAAACCTGGTAATCCGAGTATGCCATCAAATCCTATTTCTCCCATGTGGCAATATCGAAGGTCGTTCTCACCTCCCTAATGGGTTTACCATTCACTGTTGCTCCTATCTCTAACACCTCACTCCCTAGTGACCTTAAGGACTTGCCACTTATGCCTTTAAGGTAAGTTGGCTTATTTAATCCCTCAGTGCATATTTCTATGGAATCAATATTTACAATATTGGCCTCTGAACCAGAGTCTATAATAAAATTTAGGGACTTTCCACTTAGGGACCTTCCTTTATTTAGTATATACATATGTATGGCAGGTAAACTGGCTGCAAATCCCCCTCCCGCCTTGAGGCAAGCCAGACCTAGTTTTTTTGTAGTGTCTGCTGGCAGTCCCGGATAAGGTGTCCTGGCTCGCCGCACTTATAGCACTTGGGGCGTGATCTCACTGCATCCCCTTGTCTCTTGTAGTTCACCCCAGGATTCCCTTCTTTTTCTTTGTTGAGGTCTCTCCTTTCCTGTCTGGGTGGGGGTGGGTGCCGTTGTTACCTGAATGGCTGTTGTGCTGGCCTCCCTTGCCAATTTCTGAAGGGGGCTTCCCTTCTATTATCCTCGGCGTTGGTTCCTCCGTAACCCCTTCTTCCTGCGGGAGGTATTGGCCATCTTCCTGCTTCGTTATTTGTAATGTTGACGCTTCCTCTTTGCCTTCTAAGGGCCGAATTCTCTGTTTCTAATGCCTTCATCTTCCTCTCCAGCTCAGCTAGTTTGTTGTCCATGTCGCCCAGCCTCTGGCCGTTCCTGTGGGTGCTGGAGCGTTGTGCCTCTTTGTAATCCTCCTCCCTTTGCTCTAGCCACTGTAGTTTGCTGACTAGTGTCTCCCACGGTTCGCCCTGGTAGAGGTGAGCCTTTACCCACAGGCTAGGGCAGAGTCCGTCGATGAAGACCTCCGCGACCTCTGAGATGCCTATCTTCAGGCCATCCGACTCTGCTCCCGCCGCAAGGTCACTCACCCGTGCCGCAAAGTCTCGGACTTTCTCACCGGTTCCTTGTCTACAGGAGAAGAACTGACTCCTCATCTCCCTTGTGGAGACTCTCTTCCGGAATCGCCTTTCGAGGCTCTCTTTTAGTTCCTCATATCCTAGACGGATTTGTTGGGATTGGAAGGCAAACTCCCTTGCAGCCCCTCGGAGATGATTATCCAGGAGGATTCTCTTTCTGGCGTCGTCCAGGGCTCTCAGGTCATAGACGAGTTTGAAGTCCTTTATGAACTTAGTAAAGGGGACTATGCCCTTCCCTTCGAATTTTTCTAAGTTGTACAGCATGAAGGGCAGCTGGGCTTGGCTAGCTGGGGCGTTCTCTCTTTCGGCAGGCATGGTCCACAGTTGGAGCTTTCGGTTCGGAAGCCAGATACCAACTGACCCTATTGGCCATCGCCAGTTCCCGCCTAGAGTCTTCACATGGGTTGTTTTTCTCAAGCCCAGCTATTTCGTCCCCTCACAGATGAGGCCCCCTTTTCCCAGCGTGTCCCTAGGGGCTCTAAATTTGGATTTTTGTGGGAAGCTCTGAAGTGTGGGAAAACATTGTTCTAAGCCTAACTTCATGTCCCAATATTTCAAGGCCTATATAACAAGGAAGAAAATATTTCTTTAACACCTGAAATTAGAATTAGAAATAACGTACACACCAAAGCATTAGATATTTCTTTAACACGTGAAATTGAAAAGCTAAAATAACGCATATACTAAAGCATAAATATTTCTTTAACACTTGAAATTAGAATTAAAATAAGGTACACACCAAAGCATTAAATATTTCTTTAACACGTGAAATTGAAAAGCTAAAATAACGCATATACTAAAGCATAAATATTTATTTAACACTTGAATTTATAATTAAAATAAGGTACACACTAAAGCATAAATATTTCTTTAACACTTGAATTTAGAATTAAAATAAGGTACACACTAAAGCATTAAATATTTCTTTAACACGTGAAATTGAAAAGCTAAAATAACGCATATACTAGAGCATAAATATTTCTTTAACACTTGAAATTAGAATTAAAATAAGGTACACGCTAAAGCAATAAATATTTATTTAACACGTGAAATTGAAAAGCTAAAATAACGAATATACTAAAGCATAAATATTTCTTTAACACTTGAATTTAGAATTAAAATAAGGTACACACTGTAGTATTCTGTGTTTAAAATATAGAATATATCATCATCATAAACAATAATATACGATGTATAATGTAAACAACGTGTTGATGTAAAAATAGTAAAATAAAGTGTAATAAACAATTTGTAATAAAATAATTTCATCTGGTGAGTAATGTTTAATTAATAAATTAAATAATAACTATACAACAAAAATTGGCGACGAGAATTTGAAAATATAACTGTAGCCCTAAAAAAATCCAAGTATGGCAGCCAACCTGACGCCACCTTTACCCATGATTATGAATGCTAGCAATTTATTTGCGGAATATACGCAATGGATGGAATCCTATGCCATTTTTGAAATAGCATCTGGAATTTTAAAAAATCGGATGAAATTAAAAGAGCAACTCTATTGCATTGTTTAGGGCCAAATGTACAATGTATATTTTTCAACTTGCCAGATGAAAAGGAAAATTATGAACAAACTAAAATGGCTTTAGATAAATATTTCACACCTCATAAAAATGTGGTCACTGAGAGATTTAAATTTAGACAGAGTCCAGAAAGATGATGAATCGATCGACAACTACCTAATTTCTTTAAGAGAGCATTCTAAATCTTATGAATTTGGGAATTTAGAAGCTGATATGATAAGAGACCAAATAATTGAAAAATGTAACAACAAAAAACTTAAAGAAAAATTGTTGCAACAAGAAAATTTGACACTGTCAAAAACCATTGATATTGCTAGAATGTTAGAAATTTCTAGAAAATAAATTAGACTTCTTGAACCTCAAAATGATCAAACACTAAATAGAGTTCAAATTAAACCTAAAAAGCACTATAATGCTAATAATTTCAACAAAGGTAGATTCACTAATCAAGGTACCCCATCATTTTCAGGTGCCTCAAAGCCTAAATGTTATCGCTGTGGATTAGATACACATTCAGCACAAGAATGTGGTGCTAAAAAAATGACTTGTTCATATTGCAATAAATTAGGACATCTTTTTAGAGCTTGCAGGAACCGCCCAAATAAAAAAAAATAGAAACCACAAAAGTTTCAATCAAACTAAAGTTAAGACCATACAAGAAAAAAATAAGACTGAAGTAGGTGAAAGTTCAGATTAATATATCTACTATACAGGTGCTGAAAATAAAGAAAAAGTGCAAATAGATGGTAGTGAAATAAATATGATAATTGATACAGGGAGTGATAGAACTTTATAAGCTATAATAAGATGCTTGAATTATATGGCCATAAAATTATGCCAAAATTACATGACACCACCCGAACCTTTTTTGCCTATGGTCAAGATAGACCTCTTCCATGTTATGGTTATTTCAATGCTGTGATTTCTTGGAAAAAAATTCAATTTCAGAAGAAATTTATGTGATTGATAAAAAAGTTGAATCTTTGTTGGGAGGCAAGGCTAGTTTTGAACTAGGTATAATTAAAAGGGTAAATCATGTAAATGAATCAATGTCTACTAATATAGAAACTCTTGTTCAAGAACATGAACATCTTTTCCATGGACTTGGAACTATAAAAGGCTATAGTCATAAAGTGACATTGAAAGACAACTATAGGGCCATTGCCCAGAGATGCCGTCGTATACCTTATGCAATGGTAGAAGCAGTAAATCAAGAGCTTGATAAGATGCTAGATAATGGAATCATTGAAGAAGTGCATCAAGGTTCTGGATGGGTTTCCAACATAATAGTTGTTCCAAAAGGGATAGTGAGGAAATTAGACTATGCATAGACCTTCGGGAAGTGAATAAAGCAATATTGAGAGAAAGACATCCAATTCCTACAATTGACAATATGTTACATGCCCTTAAAGGTGCTAAAGTATTTGCAAAGCTGGATGCAAAAAAAAGGGTTTTGGCAGGTTGACTTAGACCCTCAATCAAGACCCCTTACAACTTTCATCACGCACCGTGGTTGTTACAGATTTTGTAAAGTTGGTCTATCAAGTGCTCCAGAGGCATATCAGAAAGGAATGGAATCAATTTTGCTTGATTTGAAAGGTGTAATTTGTTACTTGGACGATGTCGTAGTTTACGCCAAAGATAGACAAGAACTAGAAGAAAGGCTTAGAAAAGTCTTACAAAGATTTGATAAAGTAGGCATTAGGCTCAACAGGAATAAGTGCAAATTTGCCATGGAAGAATTGGATATTTTAGGTCACATTGTTAGTAGTGAAGGTATTAAACCTGATAATAGGAAAATAGAAGCAGTCTTAAATTTTCCAATACCAAAAAATATAGAGATGTTAAGGTCATTCTTAGGAACTTGTGGGTTTTTAAGAAAATTCATACCTAATTTTTCTAAATTGTCAGAACCTCTAAATAATTTGACTAGAAAATATGTTAGGTGGAATTGGGATTTGAAAACAAATAAAGCATTTCAGGATCTCAAAGAGTCACTAACAAAAGAGCCATGCTTGGCATATTACAACTTGAACTCACCAACTGAATTAATCACAGATGCAAGCCCTATTGGTCTTGGAGCAGTATTAATACAAACACAACAAAATGGCATTAAAAGACCCATTGCATATGCCAGCAGATCCTTAACTGATACTGAAAAAAGATATTCACAAATAGAAAAAGAGACATTGGGATGTGTATGGGCAATTGAACATTTTAACACCTATATGCTGAATCCTAAAAATGGAGCTGTTTTGCCTCCAAGAATTCAAAGATTGAGTTGGAGATTACATCCATATTATATGACTTTGAAATTGAATTCATTCAAGGAAAGCAAAATATTGCAGATATATTTTCAAGACAACCTCTTTCTAACACAAGTGATGAAAAATGGCTGGAGGACTATGTTCATAAAGTCGTATCCATCACTTCTGAAGAGCATCGAGCACTGTCTTTGAAAGAGATAAAAGTTTGTACAGAGCAAGATCCTTTGTTTCAAAAACTGAAAGAGATGGTTCAAAAGGGAGTTTGGCCATATCCTTTGAATGAAGAATTAAAATGTTTTCATAAGTTTAAAGATGAACTCTCAATTTTTGATAATCTTATCTTAAAAGGAAGTAGAATTTTGCTACCTTCAAAACTAATAAAGAGAGTCTTGAGAATTGCACATGAAACACATCAAGGAATGACAAGAACCAAACAACTGTTAAGAGAAAAATATTTTTGGATAAACATGGACTTTGACATTGAAAATTTGATAAGAAACTGTCCAATTTGTGTAAGGAATCAACCATTGATAAATGATCAACCATTGCAAATAGTTCCGTTACCATCAAAACCTTGGATGAAACTTGGAATTGACATAGTTGGTCCAATTGGCCATCATTATGTTTTAACAGTGATCGACTACTATTCTTCATATCCTGAAGCAATGATAATAGAAGACATTTCCAGCAAGACAATTATTAAAATATTGATGGAGAGTTTTGCAAGACATGGTTATCCACATGAAGTTGTAACAGATAATGGCTTACAGTTTGTAAGTACATCAATGGAAAGATTTTTAAAAGAATGTGGAATCAGGCACATCAAAGCCTCACCCTATTACCCAAAAAGTAATGGGAAGATAGAAAGATTCCATAGATTTCTAAAGAAACAATTCAATTCAAGTTCTGAAGAAGGGAAAGATTGGGAAAGAAGATTTATCCAGAATTTTAATGTCTTACCGAACTACTCCAAACAGATCTACAGGAAAGACTCCAGCATTCCTATTATTTTCAAGAGAAATCAAAACTAAATTAAGCTCACTTGTTAATAATGCAGAAGAAGATGAATCCAACATCAAAGAATTCAATATGGTCTACAAAGAAAAAATGAAAACATATAATGATATAATTCGGAAAGCTAGTCCTCATAATTTTGAAATTGGGAAATTTAGTTTATGTGGCAAATCCAAATAATGGAAAACTTGATTCAAATTTCAGATCAGAACATCATGTCATTCTTGAAAACACTTCAATAAATTATTTTAAATTAGTCAACACTAATAATTGGAAAATAATTCATAGAAATGCTAAACATTTGAAACATGTTCCTACTCAAGAGACCAATCAAGGCATTTCTGACTTGATTCCAGAAGAGAGCCAGGAAAATCTTAGTTCAGATTCAACAAGAATTGAACACCTCAACTCTTCTGATGTACAAATACCAGATGATAATTCCTCAAACCAAGACAAGGACACTTCTTTAAACCGACCAAGTTCAAGTAGAACAGGGTCTACATTTAACCCAGTTGTTTCAGATAGACTTTATGCCGAGGCTCTTCACCAGTTGCCACCAGAGGTTTCTCCACCCTTGCCGAATACCAAGGAACCCGTGATCACCAGGAGTGGAAGAGTCGTCAAGCCATCATCAAGATATAAAGACATGATTCTTTTCAATTAAAGGAAGGAGGGATTGTAGTTTTCTGTGTTTAAAATATAGAATATATCATCATCATAAACAATAATATACGATGTATAATGTAAACAACGTGTTGATGTAAAAATATGAATATAAAGTGTAATAAACAATTTGTAATAAAATAATTTCTTCTGGTAAGTAATGTTTAATTAATAAATTAAATAATAACTATACAACACACACTAAAGCATTAAATATTTCTTTAACAGGTGAAATTGAAAAGCTAAAATAACGCATATACTAGAGCATGAATATTTCTTTAACACTTGAAATTATATTTAAAATAAGGTACACACTAAAGCATTAAATATTTCTTTAATACGTGAAAATTGAAAAGCTAAAATAACGCATATACTAAAGCATAAATATTTCTTTAGCAATTGAATTTAGAATTAAAATAAGGTACACGCTAAAGCAATAAATATTTATTTAACACGTGAAATTGAAAAGCTAAAATAACGAATATACTAAAGCATAAATATTTCTTTAACACTTGAATTTAGAATTAAAATAAGGTACACACTGTAGTATTCTGTGTTTAAAATATAGAATATATCATCATCATAAACAATAATATACGATGTATAATGTAAACAACGTGTTGATGTAAAAATAGTAAAATAAAGTGTAATAAACAATTTGTAATAAAATAATTTCATCTGGTGAGTAATGTTTAATTAATAAATTAAATAATAACTATACAACAAAAATTGGCGACGAGAATTTGAAAATATAACTGTAGCCCTAAAAAAATCCAAGTATGGCAGCCAACCTGACGCCACCTTTACCCATGATTATGAATGCTAGCAATTTATTTGCGGAATATACGCAATGGATGGAATCCTATGCCATTTTTGAAATAGCATCTGGAATTTTAAAAAATCGGATGAAATTAAAAGAGCAACTCTATTGCATTGTTTAGGGCCAAATGTACAATGTATATTTTTCAACTTGCCAGATGAAAAGGAAAATTATGAACAAACTAAAATGGCTTTAGATAAATATTTCACACCTCATAAAAATGTGGTCACTGAGAGATTTAAATTTAGACAGAGTCCAGAAAGATGATGAATCGATCGACAACTACCTAATTTCTTTAAGAGAGCATTCTAAATCTTATGAATTTGGGAATTTAGAAGCTGATATGATAAGAGACCAAATAATTGAAAAATGTAACAACAAAAAACTTAAAGAAAAATTGTTGCAACAAGAAAATTTGACACTGTCAAAAACCATTGATATTGCTAGAATGTTAGAAATTTCTAGAAAATAAATTAGACTTCTTGAACCTCAAAATGATCAAACACTAAATAGAGTTCAAATTAAACCTAAAAAGCACTATAATGCTAATAATTTCAACAAAGGTAGATTCACTAATCAAGGTACCCCATCATTTTCAGGTGCCTCAAAGCCTAAATGTTATCGCTGTGGATTAGATACACATTCAGCACAAGAATGTGGTGCTAAAAAAATGACTTGTTCATATTGCAATAAATTAGGACATCTTTTTAGAGCTTGCAGGAACCGCCCAAATAAAAAAAAAATAGAAACCACAAAAGTTTCAATCAAACTAAAGTTAAGACCATACAAGAAAAAAATAAGACTGAAGTAGGTGAAAGTTCAGATTAATATATCTACTATACAGGTGCTGAAAATAAAGAAAAAGTGCAAATAGATGGTAGTGAAATAAATATGATAATTGATACAGGGAGTGATAGAACTTTATAAGCTATAATAAGATGCTTGAATTATATGGCCATAAAATTATGCCAAAATTACATGACACCACCCGAACCTTTTTTGCCTATGGTCAAGATAGACCTCTTCCATGTTATGGTTATTTCAATGCTGTGATTTCTTGGAAAAAAATTCAATTTCAGAAGAAATTTATGTGATTGATAAAAAAAGTTGAATCTTTGTTGGGAGGCAAGGCTAGTTTTGAACTAGGTATAATTAAAAGGGTAAATCATGTGAATGAATCAATGTCTACTAATATAGAAACTCTTGTTCAAGAACATGAACATCTTTTCCATGGACTTGGAACTATAAAAGGCTATAGTCATAAAGTGACATTGAAAGACAACTATAGGGCCATTGCCCAGAGATGCCGTCGTATACCTTATGCAATGGTAGAAGCAGTAAATCAAGAGCTTGATAAGATGCTAGATAATGGAATCATTGAAGAAGTGCATCAAGGTTCTGGATGGGTTTCCAACATAATAGTTGTTCCAAAAGGGATAGTGAGGAAATTAGACTATGCATAGACCTTCGGGAAGTGAATAAAGCAATATTGAGAGAAAGACATCCAATTCCTACAATTGACAATATGTTACATGCCCTTAAAGGTGCTAAAGTATTTGCAAAGCTGGATGCAAAAAAAAAGGGTTTTGGCAGGTTGACTTAGACCCTCAATCAAGACCCCTTACAACTTTCATCACGCACCGTGGTTGTTACAGATTTTGTAAAGTTGGTCTATCAAGTGCTCCAGAGGCATATCAGAAAGGAATGGATTCAATTTTGCTTGATTTGAAAGGTGTAATTTGTTACTTGGACGATGTCGTAGTTTACGCCAAAGATAGACAAGAACTAGAAGAAAGGCTTAGAAAAGTCTTACAAAGATTTGATAAAGTAGGCATTAGGCTCAACAGGAATAAGTGCAAATTTGCCATGGAAGAATTGGATATTTTAGGTCACATTGTTAGTAGTGAAGGTATTAAACCTGATAATAGGAAAATAGAAGCAGTCTTAAATTTTCCAATACCAAAAAATATAGAGATGTTAAGGTCATTCTTAGGAACTTGTGGGTTTTTAAGAAAATTCATACCTAATTTTTCTAAATTGTCAGAACCTCTAAATAATTTGACTAGAAAATATGTTAGGTGGAATTGGGATTTGAAAACAAATAAAGCATTTCAGGATCTCAAAGAGTCACTAACAAAAGAGCCATGCTTGGCATATTGCAACTTGAACTCACCAACTGAATTAATCACAGATGCAAGCCCTATTGGTCTTGGAGCAGTATTAATACAAACACAACAAAATGGCATTAAAAGACCCATTGCATATGCCAGCAGATCCTTAACTGATACTGAAAAAAGATATTCACAAATAGAAAAAGAGACATTGTGATGTGTATGGGCAATTGAACATTTTAACACCTATATGCTGAATCCTAAAAATGGAGCTGTTTTGCCTCCAAGAATTCAAAGATTGAGTTGGAGATTACATCCATATTATATGACTTTGAAATTGAATTCATTCAAGGAAAGCAAAATATTGCAGATATATTTTCAAGACAACCTCTTTCTAACACAAGTGATGAAAAATGGCTGGAGGACTATGTTCATAAAGTCGTATCCATCACTTCTGAAGAGCATCGAGCACTGTCTTTGAAAGAGATAAAAGTTTGTACAGAGCAAGATCCTTTGTTTCAAAAACTGAAAGAGATGGTTCAAAAGGGAGTTTGGCCATATCCTTTGAATGAAGAATTAAAATGTTTTCATAAGTTTAAAGATGAACTCTCAATTTTTGATAATCTTATCTTAAAAGGAAGTAGAATTTTGCTACCTTCAAAACTAATAAAGAGAGTCTTGAGAATTGCACATGAAACACATCAAGGAATGACAAGAACCAAACAACTGTTAAGAGAAAAATATTTTTGGATAAACATGGACTTTGACATTGAAAATTTGATAAGAAACTGTCCAATTTGTGTAAGGAATCAACCATTGATAAATGATCAACCATTGCAAATAGTTCCGTTACCATCAAAACCTTGGATGAAACTTGGAATTGACATAGTTGGTCCAATTGGCCATCATTATGTTTTAACAGTGATCGACTACTATTCTTCATATCCTGAAGCAATGATAATAGAAGACATTTCCAGCAAGACAATTATTAAAATATTGATGGAGAGTTTTGCAAGACATGGTTATCCACATGAAGTTGTAACAGATAATGGCTTACAGTTTGTAAGTACATCAATGGAAAGATTTTTAAAAGAATGTGGAATCAGGCACATCAAAGCCTCACCCTATTACCCAAAAAGTAATGGGAAGATAGAAAGATTCCATAGATTTCTAAAGAAACAATTCAATTCAAGTTCTGAAGAAGGGAAAGATTGGGAAAGAAGATTTATCCAGAATTTTAATGTCTTACCGAACTACTCCAAACAGATCTACAGGAAAGACTCCAGCATTCCTATTATTTTCAAGAGAAATCAAAACTAAATTAAGCTCACTTGTTAATAATGCAGAAGAAGATGAATCCAACATCAAAGAATTCAATATGGTCTACAAAGAAAAAATGAAAACATATAATGATATAATTCGGAAAGCTAGTCCTCATAATTTTGAAATTGGAAATTTAGTTTATGTGGCAAATCCAAATAATGGAAAACCTGATTCAAATTTCAGATCAGAACATCATGTCATTCTTGAAAACACTTCAATAAATTATTTTAAATTAGTCAACACTAATAATTGGAAAATAATTCATAGAAATGCTTAACATTTGAAACATGTTCCTACTCAAGAGACCAATCAAGGCATTTCTGACTTGATTCCAGAAGAGAGCCAGGAAAATCTTAGTTCAGATTCAACAAGAATTGAACACCTCAACTCTTCTGATGTACAAATACCAGATGATAATTCCTCAAACCAAGACAAGGACACTTCTTTAAACCGACCAAGTTCAAGTAGAACAGGGTCTACATTTAACCCAGTTGTTTCAGATAGACTTTATGCCGAGGCTCTTCACCAGTTGCCACCAGAGGTTTTTCCACCCTTGCCGAATACCAAGGAACCCGTGATCACCAGGAGTGGAAGAGTCGTCAAGCCATCATCAAGATATAAAGACATGATTCTTTTCAATTAAAGGAAGGAGGGATTGTAGTTTTCTGTGTTTAAAATATAGAATATATCATCATCATAAACAATAATATACGATGTATAATGTAAACAACGTGTTGATGTAAAAATATGAATATAAAGTGTAATAAACAATTTGTAATAAAATAATTTCTTCTGGTAAGTAATGTTTAATTAATAAATTAAATAATAACTATACAACACACACTAAAGCATTAAATATTTCTTTAACAGGTGAAATTGAAAAGCTAAAATAACGCATATACTAGAGCATGAATATTTCTTTAACACTTGAAATTATATTTAAAATAAGGTACACACTAAAGCATTAAATATTTCTTTAATACGTGAAAATTGAAAAGCTAAAATAACGCATATACTAAAGCATAAATATTTCTTTAGCAATTGAATTTAGAATTAAAATAAGGTACACACTAAAGCATTAAATATTTCTTTAACACGTGAAATTGAAAAGCTAAAATAACGCATATACTAGAGCAGGGGTCTCCAAACTACGGCCCGAGGGCCACATCCGGCCCGCAGACAGATTTTGTCCGGCCCGCGGAGACATACTTGAAAACTCCTTTTAGAGAACAAATATTTTTTATAGCAAATAAAATGTTTGTGATAAGTTGGATAAAGAAACACAGAATGGTAATGAGTAAAGACATGTATAATTTATGCAGTAAATTTAACTTCAGCATATAATAACTAACAAATTATTGAAATGAATCCAACTTACATTTTATACATTGTAAGTAATGAACAACACATACCTTATAACATGACATATGAAATGCTAATGAGATGTATGTAATTGAGATTTTCCACCGACAATAGTTTGTAGTTGTGGACTAATTTTACTTGTACCAATTATTAAAAGAGATTTAAGATGCTCGTCAGTTAATTTAGATCTGTATACATTTTTTGTGTACTTCATTTTGGAGAAGGTTTTCTCACACAAATAAGTAGTACCAAAAACGGAAAACAGCCCACGAGCAAATTTATGCAAATTATCAAATTGTGTCAGTGGAAGACTCTTTTAAAATTCCAACAAAGATGTGTTTTCATATTTGTTCTTAATTATATCACTGCACTGAAGATCAATCATTTCCATTTGAAGTTCCGGGGCTAGGGTTTCAATGTCAGCATCAAAAGGATTCTGAAAAATCTTAATTTGATTCGCAATGGCATCAAAGTCCGAGAAACGAGTATCAAAATTTATCTTCAAAGCACTCAAAGTTTCGATTGCAAAATCGATAGGAAACTCAGTCTCAGTAGTGTGGCTGAATATTTCACATGTTTTAAAATGTGAAAAACATTTACTTCGTAGTTGTGATTGAAACAGTATCAATTTCATCCGGAATGACTTGATATTAGTGTATAAATCAGGAAGATGCTGGTTTTCTCCTTGCAATCTCAAATTCAGTTCGTTCACATGTTTTGTCAAATCAACATAGAATGCTAACTTCCATAGCCATGCGTTGTTTTGTAATTCAGTAAGAGGGCGGTGCTTTTCATTCAAAAAAATTTCGATCACTGCTCGAAGTTCAAAAAAGCGCTGAAGGACTTTCCCACAACTAAGCCAGCGTACGGCAGTATGATAAGGTAAGTCTGTTTCTCCAATCTCTGCAATAAATTGTCGGAATTGTCGGTGATTCAGCCCAAAAGATCTGATGAAATTAACAGTTGATATGACTGGTTTCAGAACGTCAGACATATCCAAACATTTTCCGCACAAAGACTGTTGATGAATGATACAATGTAAGACTAATGGTTTTGAGCCGCCGTCATTTTCTACAGCCTTTGACACAAGAGCGACCACTCCTTTATCTTTCCCACTCATGTTTTTGCCTCCATCAGTTGTAATATATTTCAGGTTTTTCCATCGAAGGTTCTTTTTATTAATGGCCATTTCAACTCCTTTAAAAATATCGGTACCAGTAGTTGTGCCATGAATACTATACATATCAAGAAGTTCTTCGTGCACTTCATAGCTTTTATCTACTCCTCTAATATAAATCAACACCTGAGCAGTATCTGACACATCCGTTGACTCATCCAAGGCCAAAGAAAACCACTCAACATGTCCATTTTTGTCGAACAGTTGAGAGGATATATTTTCAGCGATGTTTTCTACCCTTCGAGCCACAGTGTTTGCTGACATACTGACAGTTTTTAATAAATTTACCTTTTCAGGGCACATTTCTTCGACTACTGCAATTATGCATTCCTTGATCATTTCTCCATCGGTGAATGGTTTTCCACGTTTTGCAATTTCAAGAGCCACACGAAAGCTGGCACGAGCTTGTTCAGTTTTGACTTTTGTAAATAAAGATTGCTGCGATTTCAATCCGCGCTTCAAAGCTTCGAATTTTTCTGTCCGCACAATTCCTGTATATTTTGAGTAATTTTGAGAATGTTTTGTTTCATAATGACGTTTCATGTTATATTCTTTGAGAACGGCTATGCTTTCATTGCAAATCAAACATAGCGCCTTGTTACTGGACTCAATTACGAAATACTGAATGTTACACTGATCTTTGAATTTTCTGCATTCACTATCAATTTTTCGCTTCTTTTCCATTCTGCTAAATCACACACAAAAGTAACAATTAATAATAACATTTAATAACAAATAAACATAACAATTAATACAGGAAAATTAATAATATGCAGTGTTGCCATCTTGGCCCTCGGAACTTACTGGAGTAATCAGTATGGCCCTAAGGCTGGAAAGTTTGGAGACCCCTGTACTAGAGCATGAATATTTCTTTAACACTTGAAATTAGAATTAAAATAAGGTACACACTGAGCAATAAATATTTCTTTAACACTTGAATTTAGAATTAAAATAAGGTACACACTAAAGCAATAAATATTTCTTTAACACGTGAAATTGAAAAGCTAAAATAATGCATATACTAAAGCATAAATATTTCTTTATTTTTTTTCAGGTAGAGACATAATTCTCAATCTCAGGGTCTTTGGCCTACTTTTCACAAAATTTTTTTTATTTGTGATTTTCGGTAATATCGGTCCCACGCTGGGCATCCAATGTTAAGTCGTATTTCGTACATGTCGAAATACGTTGTATTAATAACTAATTGGTAAACTAAACTCACCAAAACTCGCCACGGCAAACCCACAAAATAAAAATCTACTTATACACTGGTGTCCAAAAAATAAGAAACTTAACCAATATTGAAATTTATCAAAAGCTAATTTATTAACAAATATAAAATTTAGTATACAAATAGTTTAAACTATGGAGAATTTGACTAGCTATATGAAAATAAAAAATGAAATTATGAAATATGCAAATTATTACCAACATACCCAAAGCTAAGGTTCCAGATCTTAAAGAAATAAGATATCAATAGAGAGTATGATCACCTCTAACAGCTATCAAGGTCTCACAGCGAGCCCTCATACTGTTTACCAGGCTTTGGAGGAGGTCCAGGGGTAGTAAACCCCACTCCTCCAATAGAGTAGTTCTTAGCTCAACGAGGGTTCTGGGAGAGGGGTGACGAGCTCCAATACGCCTCCCTAGAGCATCCCACACATGCTCTATTGGATTCAGGTCCGGAGATCTGGCTGGCCAATCCATCCTTCGAATATTCTCACTCTGGAGATATTCATTGACTAGCCTAGCCCTATGCGGACGAGCATTATCGTCGTCCATTAAAATTAAATTGTGACCAATTTGATCTCTATAAGGTCTTAGATAGGGCTCAAGGATCTCGTCCCTGTACCTTTGGGCAGTTAAAGTGCCCCCAGAAAAAATGTGGAGGGGTGTGCGTCTGCTAGAACTGATGCCAGCCCAGACTAAGAGACTGCCCCCTCTAAAACTGTCTATTTCCCTGATGTAACTGGAATGATAGCGGGTTCCAGGCTCCCTCCAGATGAAAACTCGTCGAGAATCTGTGTTTAAACTAAATCTTGACTCGTCACTGAAGAGAACATTGGCCCACTGATCATGAGTCCAGGCGTGATGTTCCAAGCACCAATTCAAGCGAGCTCTCCTGTGAGCAGAGGTTAAAGGGATACAGACCATTGGTCGTCTTGCATAAAGAGCACCTTCGTGAAGCCTTCGGTAAACAGTTTGTCTTGAAATTCTCGTTCCAGTAGCACTTAAGAGTTCATTAGAGAGTTGAATAGCTGTCATCTCCCTGTGGCGCTTGGCTGTTACGACCAGATAACGGTCTTCAGAGGTAGCTGTTTTTCTTTTTCTACCAGAACCCTTTTTTCTTTTGATGGTTCCTGTCTCAATGAACTGTTTCCATATTTTGCTGACCACAGATTTATTCACATTTAGCCATTTTGCTACTTCAACTTGTGATTGCCCTGCCTCCATTCTTCCAACAGCTCTCCATTTTAAATCATCTGCTAAATTTTTCGTAAACTCATAATTAACTATGGATTAAATAAATTTATAATTGGACAATTCTTAGATGGGGTAAACGACACAAGCCAAATAGCACACTTATAAAGACAAGCAAAAATTTGCATATTTTCAATTTTGCCGAATCGAATGGTTGCAATAAATAAATTCTACGACTTAAAATACCTAATTAAATTACTTTTTAGCTTTTAGCGTTGTATATTTTAAAACATATCATTAAAAAACAAAAGTTTCTTATTTTTTGGACACCAGTGTATATTTGCCTTATTCTGTCTGAAGCTCACGGATAGAATGCGCGCCCATTGGCTGCCGGCGAACACGTGTCCTCCCTGCCCCCCCTCTAGACAACCCTGTTATCAGCTGTGTGATACATACACCTGTCTATAGCGGCCATCCTGTCTATAGCGGTCACTTTAGGCAACCCTGTTATCAGCAGTGTGATACATACACCTGTCTATACAGACCACCCTGTCTATAGCGGCCACTCTAGACAACCCTGTTATTAGCTGTGTGATACATACACTTGTCTATACAGACCACCCTGTCAATAGCGACCACTCTAGACAACCCTGTTATCAGCTGTGTGATACATCCACCTGTCTATACAGACCACCCTGTATATAGCGGCCACTCTAGACAACCCTGTTATCAGCTGTGTGATACAGACCACCCTGTATATAGCGGCCATTCTAGATAACCCTGTTATCAGCTGTGTGATACATACACCTGTCTATAGCGGCCACTCTAGACAACCCTGTTATCAGCTGTGTGATACATCCACCTGTCTATACAGACCACCCTGTCTAAAGCGGTCACTTTAGGCAACCCTGTTATCAGCAGTGTGATACATACACCTGTCTATACAGACCACCCTGTCTATAGCGGCCACTCTTGGCAACCCTGTTATCAGCTGTGTGATACATCCACCTGTCCATACAGACCACCCTGTCTATAGCGGCCACTCTAGGCAACCCTAGGAAGCAAGATGTATACAAGGTGTAGACAAGATAAAGATCTAGATGAAGATTAAAACGTTTTTAAAATTATTCGCACTCGGGTAAAACCCGGGCGTTGCCCGGGCCATTCGTCTAGTATATAATATACGATTAATATAAACACCTAAATGTTAACACACTTTCAAATTTTGAAATGTATTTAGTATATCAAAATCCTTCTATGCAAAGTTCAACCTCCGTATTATAACATGGTACCAAGGGTAAACCTCAAAGTGGGTTAACAAAGAAAATATTTCTTAATACACTTAATGGGAATTTATGTCTAGTCTGGTATAAAACACAAAAAAATACAAATTGGTAAATGAAATACATATGAAATTTTATTATAACTAAAACTATCTATAATTTGGGATAAGGGGTAGATTATATGCAAGATAAAAGATACTTTCATAATAAACGTTTCTTTACTTCTAATTCCATCGAAATATAGAACGGAAAATCTTCTATTTGATATATACTATATAGTAGAGATTGCAGCCAAAATATATATATATAACCTATTAAATATTATATGTGGCTCCTATTCTATAAACGAGCCTTTTGGCCCACAAAGGAAATTTTTATAGGGTATAGTAAACTTACCATTTTGTCTATTTTTCTACTCACCATCCTAGCCCATTTCTCTCGACTCGATTTGCTCTCCCTATTCCCTTCGGCTCTTCGGTTCTAACTGTCTAAAATTTCAAATCTCGCGTCCCTCCAAAAATTTTTTATCTTCCTTTTACAGAGTAAAAAGAAAGAGTAATTTAATTTCGCAGAATATATTCGAAAAAATAAAAATAAAAATTATTCTTTGGAATAAAAGTAAATTTAAATTAATAATAAAAGATAATAAAATATATCAGGTCGATTCCCTGAGATTTTAATTTAGTATTTCTTCTTAAAATTTTTATATTTTATTTTTAAAATAACTAATTTATCTAAAGTATATAATTTATTAGTTTTATTCTTTGGAATAAAAAAATAATTTTAAATTTCGATGTGGTAATAAAAAAATTTAGACCTTTCATCTTGCATATAAAGGAAGGGATTGGTTATAAAACATATATTACATATGTACATTCTCCATCTGGGCCTTTCTGCAGCGGGCTTCGGGATACAAGCCCAGAGCTAGTCCAAATCCTCCATCTGGACAGCAAAACACTTCGACGAGACACTGTACATATATTATGTAAAATGTTTACATCATTGATGGGTTTGTTTTGTGAAAAATGGCCCAACACATATAAATCTTCATTCAATTTGAAAAAATTCCTACGCCACCCAGACACCAAACAAATTAGCAAATTAGAAAACAAAAACAATGTAATTTACAAAATACCATGTAATGATTGCCCCGCCAAATACATAGGAGAAACAAGTAAGCCTCTAAAAGATCGAATCAATCAACATAAAGCTGGTTTAAGAAATTATAATCCATTATCACTTCTTGTAGACCACGCTTTGAAAAACAACCACACACCGGACTTTGATAAAACAGATATTTTATACCAGGACATAAATGAAAAACATTGCCGATTATTTTTGGAAAGTTGGACCTCCGCAGTAGACAAAGATAGTATTAATAGGAAAATTGAACTACCAGAGATATATTCGCAATTTAGATCGTCATAAAAATATTTAAAGTTCAATTTTTCATTCATTTTTTTACTTCAAATTCCCGATATCATAGGTCTATATTTTAATTAATTTTATAGGGAGAGGTACACATTTAGAAGCACGTAAAAATGTTTTAATGCTCGAAACGCATTTTTCCTTTTATATATCTTTCCTTTAATTTATGCAACATCGTTAAAGTTTATTTCAAATACAACCACACGCTTATTTTATATATATGTATTATATTATTATATATATTGATAGTTCAATATCTTCAATGTTTTATTTGTGTGATATCATTTTTTAAAAATATTTTCCCATTTTCACTTATATTTTATTTCGAATTTCATAATTTAACATTTAAATTTTTTAAAATTTTATTTCTACCAACTTTTCAAACATTTTTTACGCTTTGTTTTTTCAGTAAAAATTTTAGTTTAATATTTCTTCTATATATATTTTGTTATTTTTATTTATTTTTATACGAAAAATATTTTTACACATAGTACAAATAATTTTAAAATATAAAATAGGCGTTATTGTTAATTTCAAAATATTCACACCCATATTTTACAAAATTTATTTTGTTCATAATATAAATATATTTATCAAATTTTTCTCCCCATTGAATATAACAAAATATTTTTAAAAACTTAATGCTGTTGACGTTATGTGGCGCTGAGTTTGTTGTTGACACACTTTAAAATGTTTATAACACCTTGATAAAGGTTGGCGTTCAGCCAGCTGAAATATTGGTAAAATAAATAATATTTTGATCCAATATATGCCCTTTTAATTAAAGATATATATATTGCATGTTTAAAACTTACCCAATATTTAAATAAATAAAATATACATATTTGTTTTTAAATTATATTGGTTGTTTATATTAGCTCAAAAGGCGAAAATGGCTGAATGTAATTTTTTATCACAAACAAAAATTGAACCATTAACAGGAACAAATTATCAAATATGGGCGTTGAAAATCGGCGCAGTTCTGAGAGGAAGAAATTATTTAAATGTGTAATTTCCGATCCAGAACCTGATATGGGAGACAAAAGTTCTTGGGAGATTTGGAGTGATAAAAATGATGAAGCTTTTGGTATAATCATCACAACATTGACTAATGAACAAGCTGGAATGTTCATAGGTGAAACAAATGCTACGAAAGTATGGGACTCACTGAAAAAACATACACAGGCAATTTGGAAGATAAAATTATTGATATAGGGTTAGAATTGAAGAACATTAGAATGAAAGATAATGAAACTGTAGATGAATATATAACAAGGGCAAAAATATTGCTGCTAGAAGTTCATCATTAGGGCATCAATTTACCTCAAGAGAACTTTAATTTAATATTGTCAGAGGCATACATCCAAGGTATGAAAATATTGCTATTGTCTTACGATCTAAGAGAGAGGCAACAGTAGAAGAGATTCAACAAACTCTAAGAGAAGAGGAGTCAAGAAAAATATGAGATTAAATCAATCGGTTGAGAATGGGCATGAACAAGTATACAGAATAAAAGATAGAAAAGTTCTCAACAATTTCAGCCAAATGTACCAATAGCAAAAAATGAAAATGTCATGGTTATAAATACACATTTGTCAAATAAAAATAGCAATATAAGTTTATGGCATAAAAGATCAAACCATTTAAATGAAGAATGCATGAAAAAAATGATTCAAAGACCTATTGTAAGAGGATTGGATCTAAAATTTGAAAGGTTACCAGAGTGCGAAGCATGCATAATGGGAAAACTGGTTCAGAAGCCATATAATATTACGGAAAATTATATAGTTAAGCCCCTGCAGTTGATTCATATGGATTTATGTTGACCAATGCCATGTCAATCTTCAGGAGGATCTAAGTATTTTATTGTTATAGTAGATGATTACAGTAGAATAATCTTTATATATTTCCTGAGATCAAAGGATGAGACCTTTGAAAGATTTGAAGAATTTAAAGCAAGAGCCGAAAACGAATTAAGTCTTAGAATAAAAGATGTAAGAACCGACAATGGAACTGAATTTTGTAACTCTAGATTTGAAGAACTTTTCAAGAGAAGTGGGATCCATCACCAACTTACCACCACTTACTCGCCACAAAGTAATGGAGTCGCAGAGAGAGTGAATAGGACTCTTATAGATACAGCGAGAACCTTACTAATTGACTAAAAATTACCCATGAAGTTTTGGGCAGAAGCAATTGCTACAGCTGCATACATTATGAATTGTACCCCTTACAGGTCTATTAAGCACCATACACCAATACAGAGATGGAATGGGAGGAAACCATCGGTCAAACACATTCGAATATTTGGATGTTTGACACATTGGCTTGAGAGCAAACCAAGAAGGAACAAGTTTTCACCAAAAGGGAGAAGGGAATATTTATTGGTTATTCCATTAAAAGAAAAGCCTACAGAATATATGATATAATGACAAAGAGAATCCATGAAGTCAGATCAGTAAAATTTAGTGAAGAGAGGAATTGATTATGCAAATGATATTCAGGAAGATACTAATTGTAATAATTTTACTTATAAAGGAAATTGTGAAGAAATAGTTGCTGAAAACTTTCATATCTTGAAAGAAGACAATCCTGTCACAGTGAGTAAAATGAAGTCTCAGTAGGATACTTCAGTAAAACTAGGTGGTGACTGTGAAAACGACTCATCACAAACTGAACCGATACAGGAAAGATGCGTAAAAGGTGGAAGAAAGAAAGGAGAAACAAAGAGCATCTTAGAGGAACGGCACAAAGCAAGACTTGAAGAACAAGAAAGAAATTTGATCAAAGAAGGAGTTCGACGCTCACAAAGAATAAAAGATAGGAATGATGCAAACTTAATTATGGAAATAGATAATTATATCCCGGAGAACTTTAAAGAAGCAATGGATAGTGGAGAAAGAGATGAATGGCACGAAGCAATGGAAGAAGAGCTCAGTGAGATAGAGAAACATAAAATATGGACACTAGTATCAAGGGAAAATGGCATGAAACTCATCAATAGTAAATGAGCCTACAGTACAAAGAAAACCTCAAATGACGGCATATATAAAAGAAAGGCCAGACTGGTTGCTGTTGGATGCAATCAAAGATATGGTGTAGATTATAAGGAATCTTTTTCACCAGCACTCAAAAAGGAAAGCTTGCGAACAATAGTAGATCTTGCAACGCAGCAGAATTTAATCATAAAGACTTATTATGTGAAGACAGCTTATCTCTATGGTGAGTTAGAATAGACAGTATACATGAGATAACCAGATGGTTTTATGCAAAAAGGAAAACAAAGTGTGTTTATTGGAAAAGCCTGTATGGTCTACCACAATCAGGAAAATGTTGGAACATAAAGATCAATGAAATTTTATACCAGTTGGGAATGATTAGAACCAAATGTGATCCATGTGTCTATAAACTCCAGAGAGGAGAAGAGTATGCAATACTGGGTCTATATGTAGATGATCTCATCATTGCTGGGACTAGTAAGGAAATTAATGACAACCTAACCTCAGAAATAGAAAAATATGTTACTCTAACAGAAAAGAAAGATAGCGAATTCTTCACAGCTTTGGACTGGAAGAATGCAACAGTGTGCAGCCACATGGAGATCAAAATCAAAATTTGGATAAATATTTGGACTCTAAGCCAGTAGATAAAACTGTATACCAGGAAATGATTGGATCACTAATGTACCTTTCTATGGGTACTCGACCGGATATATCCTTCAACGTCAGCAATTTATCACAGTATTGTAATTATCCAAGAGAAATACACTTAACTAGAGTTAAAAGGATTTATAGATACCTGAATGGAACAAGAAATAAAATGTTGGCATATAAGTCAAAAGACAACAATATTACAATAAGTACTGATGCGAGCTGGTGCACAACCCAAGACGCAAAATCCTATTCAGGCTATACAGTCAAACTTGGCAACAACTTAATAAACTAGAGAAGTAGAAGGCAAAATTTAGTAGCCTTGCCTACATGTGGAGCAGAACTTATTTCAATATGTGAAGGCATTTCAGAAGTATTATGGTTAAAGGGATTACTAGAAGAACTTTGTGAAAAATTTAACTTTACCAATTACCTTGAAAAGTGACAGCCAGGCTTCAATAAACTGGATGCAATCTGACAAAATTACTTCACGAACAAAGCACATAAACCGATAGTATTATTTTGTGAAAGAGGAAATTCAAAATGGAATCAAGCTGGAATACACTAAAAGTGAAGACATGGAGGCGGATATACTAACGAAGAGTCTCCCTAAGGACAAACTACGGAAATGTGCAGATAGCTTTGGACTTGCTGATTAGGGCTTACACACAGGGGAGCGTGTGTAGTATATATATTGATTAATTGTTACCACAGAGTGTGTGTAAGCTCACAGGTAAATAGGCGCTAACCGAAAAAAAAGGTTCCTTTGTTTAATATTAGTTTCCCTTTTATATTTTGTTCTCTCTCTTGTAAATCAATAAATATAATGTTTAATTAATAATTATTGGAATCAATTTCATTAATAATTCTAAGCAAAGTCAACATTTATTTACTTACAGGTTGTTGTTGTTAGTGATATATAACGTAGGTTCTATTGTTTACATTCTCTGTATAGAACTGAACTGTGTTGCTGAGTTAAAATATAATTTCAATTATATTACATCTTTCCTTTTTTACAAATCCAGTCTTTTTATGGCCTCACCAGGCGACCGCTTCTCGTGAACTTGTGCTCCTCCCTGGACTCTTCCTCTGTAGCTGAATTATCAGTTTCTGGCTGCAGCTCCATCCTGACAGAACATTTAGGCAGAGTTTCTTGATCTTGATCTTACTCTATAGTTGAGCATGCAGTTCCAGTAGATTCTTGATCAAGGATGCTTTGAAGGTCCTTTAGGGATTTGTTAGTTGTGTTAGTTGTAATAAGTGATTGGTTTCCTCTTTAGAGTCATTTGTTGTTCTGGACTGTATAGGACCTTGGACTATCTTCTCGAACTATTGTGGCTGGTTTCCAGTTTATTCTGTTTTCTCTTAGATAAACTTCTTGTCCGGTCTTGAAAGTTGGTTAGTCTCTTGATCCTTTGTCATAGTAGAATTTATAATTGTTTCTGGATATTCTTAGCTTTAAAGTGACATCTTTTTGGATGCAAGGTCTTAGCAATTCTTTGCTTATTGGCAAGATTGTCTTTGTTCTTCTTGAAAGTAGTCTTTGTGCTGGTGATCCCATGTCTTCTCTTGGAGTGTTTCCATAGTTGAGTAATGCAATCTGGATATATTCTCCACTTTGTTTGCATTTCCTAAGAATGTTCTTTGCTATTTGCACAGCTCTTTCAGCTAGTCTATTAGATTTAGGGTAATGTGAACTTGAAGTCTTGTTATTAAACTTCCATTTGTTGCTGAATTCATTAAACTCTCTTGAAGCATAATTTCTTCCATTATCTGTCTCTAGAACTTTTGGAATTCCATGTATGCTAAAGTTTCTTTTGAGAAATCTAATGGTATCTTTTGAATTTATGGTGTTAATAGGTTCAAAGTTTATGAATCCAGAATAACTGTCTATTATCACAATGTATTCATTCCCTTCAAATTGAAAGATATCTGATGCGGCAATTTCCCATGGTAGCTCGGGAATTTCTTTTAGCATTAAGGGTTGTTTTTGTTTGTCTCTTTGTGTAGCTATGCATGTCTTGCAATTTTCTACCATATCAGAGATATCTTTGGACATCCGTGCTCAATAAATTGAGTCTTTGGTTCTTTTGGTACAACCAGTAATGCCTAGGTGGCCTTCATGTATCTGTTTGAGAACTTGTTTTTTTGATTGATTCTGGTATTATGATTTTTGTTCCCCTCAGAACTAGGTTTTCATGAATGGAAAGTTAATCTTTTATATTCCAATATCTTCTGCAAGATATAGGAAATAGTGATCTTTGATCTGGCCATCCTTGGATTATGGTTTCTTTTAGCTCTGGCAATTCTGCATCTTCCTTTGTAACTTTCATGATGTTGATTGTTGATCTATTGTCAAATGCAGTGATTAAAAGGATTTCTATTGATTTTTATTCCTGAATCTCATATGATTTGCAATCTCGACTCAGTAAATCTGCAATCAAGAGCTCCTTTCCACTCTTGTATTTAATAGTTGGTCCATATTGATTAATTTCTATGAATAAATTTTGAAGTCTTGGTGGTATTTTATCCATTGTTTTTTTTTTATAAATGGATTCCATCGGTCGATGGTCTGTTTCTATCAGAAGAGATTTACCATATATCTTGTTACGTATAAGGCCTCTAAACGGTTAAAACCTCCGCCAATAGATGGCGCTTTCGCCGGATTCCCTTGCTGGCTGATGAGGGAGTCGCCTACTGCTGTGGTCCCGTTTCCTGGGGAGGTTGGATGTAAATACGCTTTTGTGTTGGCCCCAGGATGTAGGGTCATGTAAATACACATTGTCTGTTGTTTTATTTGGATTTAATGTTAGTAATAGATGACAATAAAAAAGTGCTTCAAGTCTGCGTGCTGCCTCCTGTCGTTACTCTGCCACTGCTATCGTCACCAGGCTACTGCTGCTGCTACTACTCTTCTGGTAAGTCTCTCGTGTCCCCCCACCAGTGGTAAGGCCGAGAGATACTGCCAGAAGAAGGGAGTTTCCACAGGAGAGGTGGAACTCAGGAAGTCTTTGGGTGGCCTGCGGGGAAAAGCCGCAAGGAAGAGCAACCGGAGCCCGAGTAGGTGAACCACAAAGGGAAGAAGCGCGTTGTCGCAAAGAACCAGAGGGTAAACACGCGACAACTGGTGTCAGAAGTGGGATTCTTCCTCGTGGAGGTCACCAGGGGGCTTTTTATTAAAAAAAGTTTGTTTTGGGGTTGTGCACAAAGGCCCATTGACGTGAGAGTCCAAGGGATGGCCTCTGAGCAGGATTCGCTGGCCGAAATCGACCGGAGGCTGCAGGAACACCGGGAGAAGTGGGACGGAATAAAGCGCCGAACGGAAGAGAAATTGCTTCTGTTAGAAAAGGAAAGCGAAGAGAAATGGCTTCGGTTGGAAAAGGAAAGCGAAGAGAAATTGCTTCTGTTGGAAAGGGAAAGTGAAGAAAGAATGCGTCGAAGAAAAGAGGAATTGCTTCTGTTGGAAAAGGAAAGCGAAGAGAAAAGGCTTCGCAGAAACTTACAGATGGAGAGGCTGCTGTCTCAGGTGAGGGCCCACTGGCAGAATGGGACAGGTACGGCCGAGACAGCTTTGGATGATGACAGCGAGGGCCGGGCAGAGTCCCGAGGACTGGAAGTCGAGCCGGGTCACAGGGGGGAATTGCGTGGAGTGGAGGGCCTGATTGAGGAGCCTTCTGGACAGACCTTGAATCTGCGTCACGCGGACTCGCAAATGAAGTGGCCCCAGCGAGAAAAGCGGTACCGGCGAGGGAAGCAGTGCCCTCGGGAGAAGCGGTGCCAGCGAGAAAAGCGGCTACGGCGAGAGAAGCGGTGCCCCCGGCGAGAGGAATGGTCCCGGCGAGAGGAATGGTCCCGGCGAGAGGAATGGTCCCGGCGAGATGAATGGTCCCGGCGAAAGGAGTGGTCCCGGCAAGAGAAACGGTGCCAGCGAGAAAAGCGGTACCGGCGAGAGGAGAAACGGCGGGATGAATGGTCCTGGCGAGAGAGGTGGTCTCGGCGAGAAAGGTGGTACCAGCATAAGAGGCGGTGCCGGCATGAGAGGCGCCCACGAAAGGCGGTACCGCTATAAGAAGCGGAGTCGGCATAAGAGGCTGAGTCAGCATGAGAGGTGCCTCCGGCGTGAGAAGCGGTTCCGACGTGAGAAGCGGTACCGGCGAAAGGGGCGGCTCCGGCGAGAGGGACGGCTCCGGAGAAAGGGGCGGCTCCGGCGAGAGGGACGGCTCCGGCGAGGGGGCGACTCCGGCGAGAGGGGCGGCTCCAGCGAGAAAGATTGGCTCCTGCGGGAAAGGCGATTCCAGCGAGATGGGCAGTTCCAGCAAGAGAAGCGGCACCAGCGAGAAGCGTGACATCGGGGCGACGGAAGCGATGAGGCCGGATCGGGACGATCCGCCTTGAGGGGGAGGCAGTGTTACGTATAAAAGGCCTCTAAACGGTTAAAACCTCCGCCAATAGATGGCGCTTTCGCCGGATTCCCTTGCTGGCTGATGAGGGAGTCGCCGACTGCTGTGGTCCCGTTTCCTGGGGAGGTTGGATGTAAATACGCTTTTGTGTTGGCCCCAGGATGTAGGGTCATGTAAATACACATTGTCTGTTGTTTTATTTGGATTTAATGTTAGTAATAGATGACAATAAAAAAAGTGCTTCAAGTCTGCGTGCTGCCTCCTGTCGTTACTCTGCCACTGCCATCGTCACCAGGCTACTGCTGCTGCTACTACTCTTCTGGTAAGTCTCTCGTGTCCCCCCACCAGTGGTAAGGCCGAGAGATACTGCCAGAAGAAGGGAGTTTCCACAGGAGAGGTGGAACTCAGGAAGTCTTTGGGTGGCCTGCGGGGAAAAGCCGCAAGGAAGAGCAACCGGAGCCCGAGTAGGTGAACCACGAAGGGAAGAAGCGCGTTGTCGCAAAGAACCAGAGGGTAAACACGCGACAATATATATCGTATATTTTAAACTGTATAATAATGACACTTTTAGTATATTTAACATATCTTCCAATTAGTTAAAGCCGATGCCTTAAAATATCCTACCTTCTTTTGGAATGTACACCGTTTCTGTTTGCTGCCACCCCCATATTTTGTATATATGCTATATCTTTATTGATAATACCTGTAAACCCCTATTTGTATGTAACACTAAAAATGTTGACGTCAAAATAAAGATCCAAAGAGTGTTCGGTCAGCTGGTGGCAGGGACAGAGGGGAGGAAAATGCCAACGCCCATGTGGGGCCGGCCCCCAGGGACTCTTTATAGACGACCCCTGAAAACAGGACAGATGTTGGCAGGGGGTCAGCAGCAGATGGTTCTAGGGTGTGGCCATCGACATACGGTTTCTGTCTCACACAGTCTCTCCCTCCATGTCTCGGGAATAAGCATCCAGGTTTGTGTCATGGCCTCTACCTCTGTCCCGTGGGCTGTTCCCGATCACTCTCGGTGTTAACATCTAGCCCTGCCTCTGCTTCTTGTTGTCCGCGTGTGGGAAGAACATCAACACTCGCCTCACGTACACGACTGCCAGCTTATCCATACATCGACATTTTGCAACAATATTACATATAGGTATGAAATTTCTTGCAACCAAATTTAATTGCCAGAGCTTCTTTTTTTATTTGAGGGTAATGCCTCTGTGCATCATTTAATGCAGAAGCATACGCAATTGGTCGATCTTCTTGGAGTAAGACTGCTCCAATGGCATGTTGGCTTGCATCGATGTTAAGATCATAATACTTTAGGGTTGGCGCTTGTTTAATAATTCTTTTATTCTTTCCATATTCTTGTTCCTCAAGCTGTCCCATTGCCATTCTGTGTTTTTCTTCAGAAGCAATCTCATTCTGTATGTTATCTCTGATAGATTTGGGATGAATTTATGTAAGCATTGAACCTTTCCCAAAAGTCTTTGTAGTTCTTTTTGTGCTCTCCCATTCACGTCTGAAACGACTCTGACCATTGTGGCCACCACGACTGCATCTAACCTGCCTACCAGGACAATCAGGAGACAACCCATCATACCACACTACACAGTCATACAACAGAATAAAATCATCAAGAAATATACAATGCTGGCCACCCAAATTGCAACACCAAGAAAGAGGAGAGATATCACAACAAAATTTATTTTGTAGATAACATGTTGACCAAGTATCAAATGATTAAATTTATAGTCTCATGCGAAGTGTGGTTCCTGCCAGAATCGGTAGTCAGAGTAGCCTCCATTGTTGGAGATCACTGCTGTCACACGACTCGGCATTGATTCAAAGAGACTTTGGATGTGTTCTTGGGGTACAGCAGACCAAGCAGCTTCTACACGTTGCCAAAGTTGATCTAGTGTGGTAGCTGGGGATGTTATCTGGGCCAATCGTTGAGCAACCATGGACCACATGTTTTCTATCGGCGAAAGTTCCGGAGAGCGAGCCGGCCAGGGAAGCAATTCAATCTGGCTATTGACGAAGAACCTTTGGACAATGCGTATCACGTGTGGCCGCGCATTATCCTGTTGGGATATAGATGTGGGCAAGCCCTGAAGGATAACTGGCTCCAACATCTCGGAAATGTAGCGTTGGCTGTTTAAAGTACCGGCAATGCGCACTAGAGGAGTGCGAGAGTGATATCTAATAACGCCCCATACCATATTACCCGGTGCAGGACCAGTGTTGCGGTGCATAACGCAGCTGTTCAGCATCCTTTCTCCACGGTGTCTCCAGACCCGAATCCGACCATCGTGGTGTTGCAGACAGAAGCGTGACTCGTCAGTAAAGACAATTTCATTCCATTCTGCCGTCCACATCTTTCTTTCATCGCACAATTGGCGGCGTAGACGTTTGCGGTTCTGCGTCAAGGGTAGACGAAGCAATGGACATCTCGCGGACAGACCAATCTACTGTAAACAGCGTCGAATGTAAAGCGCAGACACTGGATGATATGTTACAGACTGAATGTTCTGTGCTACGGTTCGTGATGTGACTGAGCAATCTGTCATTGCCATGCGCACAATTTGCCTGTCAGCACGTGAAGTGGTGCACTGAGGTGGATGTGATCGAACACGTCGGACCATCGTACCTTCCTGCATCCAACGATCACATATCCGCATTACAGTTGTTTGGTTTCGTCCAACACGACTACAGATTTCCCTGAAAGATAACCACAATCTTGGTAGGCCACTATCTTTCCTCTGTCGAACTCGGATACTTGATCAAAAGATGATCGCTGTTTTCTACGAGGCATAATTGATCGTTTTTTTAAGAAAAGCACAACTGCCGAACTTGAAATCGCCGATATCTTCAAGCCTTAAATAATGCTTTGAAGTCGAGTGCATCTGCGCTGAAATTCAAACCATTTGCCTATCTTACCTCCGCTAATGCATGTTGTAAATATCATGTTATTTTGCATGCTTATTTTTAAGGGTGTTGCATTTACGGTGGCCAGCAGTTTACAAGGGTCACTCCAAAGGTTTTTGCAATCAATATTAAATAATTAAAATATTTAAAAAATGAATTATAGCACTAAATTCTACATGCATTTTTCAGCACCTATGAAATATTCCATCCGAGAAAACCAATTATCGAAGCACTTATACCAGTCATCTTCGGGGATGGAATTTACGGCATTGATAAAGGCTTTCAGTGCTTCATCACTAGTGTTACATTTTATCCCTTTCAACAATAACTTTTAGAAATAAAAAAAGCCACAAGGTGTGTGCCAGGTCTGGTGAATATGGTGGATGAGCGACTAATTGGACACCAGAGTTGGCTAAAAAGTCTGATGTTTGGGATAAGGTGTGCGGTTTTGCATTGTCATGGGGAAGAAGGACTCCTCTAAGTTGAGCTCTTGGTCTGCTTTGCTTGATTTTTTCAAATGCTGCTGGAAGGCATTTTGTTGTATACCAGTCACTAATAACTGTCTTTCGATCTTCTAACTTCACCATTTCAATGAAACCACTTTTTATTAAAAAAAAAAAGCGATAATATATTTGTTTTCAACACTTGGAGTTCTGCGAACTTTCTTATAAGGAGGTGATTTTGAATAGCACCAAAGAGTAGATTGCCGTTTTGTTTCTAGATCAAAATTGTAAATCCAAGTTTCCTCACCTGTAATAATATTGAAAACAGCTTTTTATTTGCCGTCATCAAATATTTTCATCATGAAATTACCCCATTTAACGCGACCAAGTTTTTGGTCTTCAGTCAAGCTGTCAGGTACCCATCTATTAACAAGTTTTCTATATTTTAAATGGTCATCAATGATTGCTGATTGCTGCCGACCCAAAGTTCACTCTTTTCTCTAACGGCTCAAACGTAATTCTGCGATCTTCTCTAAGTCAAAATCTTACCAGCTCAATTTTTTCTTGGGTCACTGCTGTTGGTGGTCGGCCTGAACGAGGTTCATCTTCAAGGTTGGTTTTTCCAAATTTTTTAAAACCATTTAAAAACTGTTCTAACATAAGGAGCTTTATCTCCTAAAGCATTATAAATATTTCATGGAATTCTTCTGAATTTAAATTACTTTTAATATAAAAAAATAACATGACGCGTAAACTTTCTCTAGCCAACTCCATTGTGTCTGAAGCAATGTTTATAAATTACCGCTGCCGCTGTAAACAAAGTCGCGACCTCTATGAATCATTGCAGTTACTATTTTATGAATATGTTTATGTTAGGTAAAAAATGCATGTAGATTTTAATGGTGTAATTATTTTTTTAATATCTTAATTATTTAATAATGATTACAGAAACTTTTGGAGTGATATTTGTAGATATATATGAATATTTATATATTAATACAAAGCAATAACGCGCCATCTATATATAACGAATGAAGATATCAAGACGCGAATGTTTCTTTTCACAAATAAATCAAACTTCTCTTGTCTTTACTGCGATGAAATAATACTGGGAGGGCTTGGCTCATCAGTGGTAAACCCTCCCAGCGGTTTCGCCAATTTAATCTACGAGACCGTTTCTTTAGAGCTCTAATACCGTATTGATTCATTCTGCTTTTATATGATACACTGAACGGTGGAATCTTAGAAATCGCATTTAAGCATGTTTAAATGTAATACTACTGTCCTAAAAGTTTGTGTCCATAATTTGCTTAAATACCATTTCTAAGATTCCACCTTTCAGTATAGCATATAAAAGCAGAATGAACCAATACAATATTAGAGCTCTAAAGAAGTGGTCTCGGAGATTGAATTGGCGAAACCGCTGGAAGGGTTCACCACTGATGAGCCAAGCCCTCCCAATATTATTTCACCGTAGTAAGGACAGTAGAAGTTTTATTTATTTGTGAAAATAAACATTTGCGTATTGATGTCTTCAATCGTTGAATATATATATATATATAATGATTATTTTGTTTTGTTGTTGAAAAAGATAGAATTGGAGGTGCAGTCGTGAAAAATAGGAAATAAATTATTTACTCACACACACACATTAAGTAGTTTTTATTTTGATTTACTTGAGTAAATTACACATAAAATTATTTTTACAGTAATAAAGAATTTCTAAAATGTGTTCTATATTCTTGAAATAAAAAATAGGTAACTTAACTATACATATTTACAACAATATTTAAAGTGGTATGTTCTATATCTATGGTCAAAAAATGTACAACAGTCAATGAATGAAAAAAAAATATATGGTTTAAAAAAGTAAAATATTTGTATTTAAGATTATATATAATATATATATTTATATATATTAATATAATAAAATAATAATGATTAAAAAGGTCAGGTGTTGATATTGCCACGTGGAAAATTAGGGAAGACAAAACACTTTAGGATGGTGCAGCAATTTATTTAAGGCAAGGACAAACTATGAATGGTAAACAAAAAATAAGCAATGTGGGAAAATTACAGAGTAGCAAAATATAAACATAAAAAATAATACTCTGTTATTAAAATAAAAAAAATACTTCTCTACATAGCTCCTTCCCTATGGGAGCTGTGACCCACAGCTTGTAATGATTGTAGTTACTGACATGGATATGACGTGCTTCTGCCAAGGATTCCATCGACGTCTTGGAACTTTGTCCCTAATACATTTGCGTCCTTTTTCTTGCGGCGCGAAGAGCGGCTTTGTCGTCGTATCGTCTATAGAGACATCGTCATCTTGGAGGGAAGTCTTGGCTTTGACACGGCGGTGGATTCCTGAAGCCAGTCTCTAAAAATGTAGATCACAGCACCTATGGCTTAAAATTCTTCTCAGCGAGCTTCCGTTTGTCTTCCTTAACTTACCCAGCATCTCCACCAAAATGCCACGTGGAAAATTAAGGAAGACAAAAAACTTCAGGATGGTGCAGCAATTTATTTAAGACAAGGACAAACTATGAATAATAAACAAAAGATAAGCAATGTGGGAAAATTACAGAGTAGCAAAATATAAACATAAAACATAATTTTATAAATTTAATTGCCATCTATCGTTGAAATTTATGACATATAAATTTTCTGGCAATGTGTTTCTTTTAAATAATATCATCAAAATTTATCTCTCTACAGATCTTACTGCATGATTATTAAATGAATGAGAGGGCTTGGCTCATCAGTAGTGAACTGAGACAAGCCCTCTCATTCATTCAATAATCATTGCAGTAAGATCTGTAGAGATCATATTCGATGATATTATTTAAAAGAAACACATTGCCAGTACATTTATATGTTAGAAATAAAAATAATACTCTGTTATTAAAATAAAATAAAAAATACTTCGCTACAATATTAAAATAAAAAAGGCATATCCTGCCAGGTGCACATGTGCTTTTCAGAAGGCAGAGCGCCATCTGATGGAACAGAAATCAACTAAACATTGATTTAGCCTGTTCCCTGATATATGGCCTACCCAGTTTCTTGATAAATCAAGAAAAGCCATCCACGAATGCGTTTCGCGCTGTTGGCGCTCGTCAGCGTGGAGTAGGCTGTACTACAGCGACCAAAAATATTTTTGATCCCAGAGGCTTCTTGAGAAACCAAAAAAATGAGTATTTAAGGCCAAACTTGCGTAAATACGCTTAACATGTGAAAAATAATAAGAAAAAAAGGTCAGGTGTGTTGATATTAAAATAAAAAAAATTGGTTTATCAAGAAATTGGGCTGGCCAAATATCAGGGAACAGGCTAAATCAATGTTTAGTTGATTTCTGTTCCACCAGATGGCGCTCTGACTTCTAAAAAGCACATATGCTACTGGTCAGGATATGCCTTTTTATTTTTAATATATATATATGTCATAATATATGCTCTTCAAGGTAAATAATAAAGCAAGCCTACAGACAGCCCAGAGAGAGAGAGACGGGAGGATAAAGTACAGTCACTTGAAACACCAGCGACATTCCAAGGGGCGATTACGTGGGTCCGTCAGTTAACACCTCAGGACTTTTAGGACAGTTGGGGATTGTGTGCGACACGAACGGCCGCTCGGCGGTGGCAGGCCCGTCTCTCTCTCTCTTCTGGATGTCTTGGGCCCTCTTTCAAATTCTGATGTCCTTATTTCTCTTCCCCACCACATCTTACCTCAGAAAGTCGACAGGATAAGACCTGGTCGAGAAGCAAATCCCTCATACCATAGTATGAAGAAAAAAAGAAGCAAAACCACGATGATCGGACAAACCTACAACCAAGTTCCACAACACTCAACAACCGAATCTATTGTAGCCGCTTCTCTTTGAGCTCTCACCCTCTGTCTCGACCAACTTTTGAACCGTGATCCTGAATAAGTAATCACCTACGACGGAAGATAAACCTGCCGCACACTTCTTCTCACAACTTGAGTCACAGCCGAACTTCCATAACTTAGAGCCAACACGCCAAGTTCGAAAGGCTCTATCATCACTCAGAGGCGAACCTCGAAAAATTTCACAAGAGTTAGCTCTACTCAATAAGACTTATGGAGAGGCCAAGGAGTCACTCTGCGCCGTCTATCCCCGACACCCTAGCTTCACTCTTCAAGAGTTATATGAGCTTAAATGCACGTCGATGGCCGTGATCGAGACCTACTACAAGAACAAGGTCCGAATAGGATTGGCGATCAACCTCCCCAAGAGTGCCATTGTGCAAGCACTATCCAACGGTGTGCCACGTCACTATGGCAACCTTTTGAAGATGGCACAACCCTCGGAACCAGAAGAATGGTTGTGTTTAGCCCAGCAGCTAGCCTACGAAGGGGATAACACCAGCACTAAAGCTGCCCAACAACGATCACCGCGCCAGAGCAGAGCACCTTCCACCACCGTGGACAAGACCCCACCATATTCTTGCCGTTACTGTGGCGGACAACACTGGCACGCACAGTGTCTGCAGAGAGGACCCTACCAGCGGACATTTAGGACCTTTTCACCTGTGGTCCACAACGTCGATCAACACCAAAAATCGATTCGGCCTGCATGTGTCTACGAGACCTCAGCAACGACGAGCTCGGGAGAAACCAAGTAATGCCAACTTCGGCAGCAGAACTCCTCCGAAGCTCAATGAACCTACTTGCACCCTAAACCAGCATACGCCTGTAAGTGCAATTGTTTTAACCCCTATCATTCATTATTTAAAGATGCCATTCCTAGTTGACTCTGGAGACAATGTTTCCATAATTAATTTAAATCAATTTGAGTATATTAAAAATTTAATAGTTCCATTTGTTCCACCCCTTTTAGCAATAATTTTATTATCCGTACTATATCTAGTCATGCCAAGCCAATCGGATTAGTTGCCTTACCAATCCAATTTAATAATTGTAATTTTAATGAAACATTTTTTATTTTAAATTCACCCCTTGAATTTGGTATTCTATCTATTCATGTTATGCAATTTTTAAGATTAACAATAGAATTTCATATTCAATTGATACTTCAAAATAGTGTTCCAGTACCTAAATATTTGTACCATTTTGTATGTGACCTTCCCACTTGTAAGCACGGCTCGCGAATAATAACTTTTAATCCTAAACGACCCATAATTCACTCGGTTAACTTAGGCGTTGACGATTTTCAACCTCCACGTGAGCCTTGCTTACAAAAAACCCTTAGTAATCTTTATCAATCTTCCCCTGAATGCCCCTCTTACCCTTACAACCTTAATAACCTTTCTACCAGCCCATGCCTCTCTAGAGAATTAATGATTAAAGAATTTATCGAACAACGCCCAGAAATGCCTATCCCTTATCAACAATTATAGTATTATTTTAAAGATATTTTCCCTATCAATAAATTCATTGTATTACCACTCAAAATAACCCTTGTAAAGCTCAAATTATTTCCGATAAGGTTAGTTACCTCCGACCATACCAAACTCCCTATGCCTACCAAAAGGATATTCAGGACCAGGTATCTCAACCTCTAAAACATAACAATACCCCACATTCTGTGACCGGGTTTCCACCGTCATACCTCATGTTAGGTAGTTTCCCGTTAGAACTATCCGAGCATGTACAAAACTACCCAAAAATCGACGACGCCAGAGAATTGGCCTATCAAAGGACACACGAACGACACTTACACGACAAAGCGAGATTCGGCCAAACACATAGAGCTTCCGATTTTGAAGTAGGCGATCTCGTTTTGGCAAAAACATACCACCACACAGACACCGGTAAACTGGCACCCTTCTTCTCAGGACCTTATGAAATACTGGAGGCAATTTCCCCTCAAATAGTACGGATCAACCGCTCCAACCGACCTTTAAGTCGTGAGACAGATACAATTCATGTCAACAAATTAAAACACTATACGGAAAACGAACAATTTATTTCACCGCCCGTAAATGATCGAGACCAACCCAAAAATACCTTCAATTTTCAATATAAACACTTCAATCATACTCTAATCCATACTAAACCGGCTATTAACTCACGAAAGCAACATGTCTACACTTACAATCAAGATGTTCAAAGATATTTGAACCACTTATCCCCTGAAATATTTACCAATTACTAACCTGACAACGAGACTTACGATCCCGGAGTTACCAAACTATTTTCGAAACCAACCCATAGAACTTTCTCTCGGACTCACTACTAGAACCCAGTAGTATCTAAATAATTAAGGTAGAAAGGCCCAAAGCAAGTTTCCCCTCGCTCTGTTCGCCTATATTCTACCTTTGTACTCGAACTATTTTATCTTCTCAAATTAACTATAAGTCCATGCGACTTCCTCACTTACACACAGGACTTTTCCCCTCGGACTCGCTACACGAGTAACTGCATACATAAGGTAGAATTTCCCAAAGCAAGTTTCACCTCGCATTGTTCGCCAAAATTCTAACATTTTATTTAGTTCTATATTTACCTCAGTTCTGAGCTCACGCAATTTCCACCCTCAACCTCATTTCTCGTACTCTACACCTATAACATAGAAAGCCCATGCCAAGTTTCCCCTTTTCATGTCCGCCTGAAAAACACATCCTAAAGTGTAGAGTTGTCCAGTCGTAATGAACTTAAGATTTTCATCATGTGTATATGACCCCCCTTCTCCTTGTTCACACCTCTCAGCATTTCCCATAAAATACATTAGATGTTATTGTATATAGTCTTTAATGACTTTTATATTTTCAACAATCCCTTAAATTTTAAACTCTTCTTGGATTTTAAAATGCTTGTAAATAATATTTACTTGTGTACAATACAATATTTTATTCACATAAAACTATGTCACCCTAACCTTAATTAATTTCAACCATAAAATTATTTTCCTTATTTCTAGATTCTCCAGCTTTAAGTATACTCAAACGATGTTCAGACTTCTTCAACGGGGGTCATATGTCATAATACACTGGTGTCCAAAAAATAAGAAACTTTTGTTTTTTAATGATATGTTTTAAAATATGCAACGCTAAAAGCTAAAAAGTAATTTAATTAGGTATTTTAAGTCGTAGAATTTATTTATCGCAACCATTCGATTCGGTAAAATTGAAAATATGCAATTGTCCAATTATATGAATTATATATGAATTATATTGTCCAATTATATATGAATTGTCCAATTATAATTTTATTTAATCCTTAGTTAATTATGAGTTTACGAAAAATTTTAGCAGATGATTTAAAATGGAGAGCTGTTGGAAGAATGGAGGCAGGGCAATCACAAGTTGAAGTAGCAAAATGGCTAAATGTGAATAAATCTGTGGTCAGCAAAATATGGAAACAGTTCATTGAGACAGGAACCATCAAAAGAAAAGAAGGTTCTGGTAGAAAAAGAAAAACATCTACCTCTGAAGGCCGTTATCTGGTCGTAACTGCCAAGCGCCATAGGGAGATGACAGCTATTCAACTCTCTAATGAACTCTCAAGTGCTACTGGAACAAGAATTTCAAGACAAACTGTTTACCGAAGGCTTCACGAAGGTGCTCTTTATGCAAGACGACCAATGGTCTGTATCCCTTCAACCTCTGCTCACAGGAGAGCCTGCTTGAATTGGTGCTTGGAACATCACGCCTGGACTCATGATCAGTGGGCCAATGTTCTCTTCAGTGACGAGTCAAGATTTAGTTTAAACACAGATTTTCGACGAGTTTTCATCTGGAGGGAGCCTGGAACCCGCTATCATCCCAGTAACATCAGGGAAATAGGCAGTTTTAGAGGGGGCAGTCTCTTAGTCTGGGCTGGCATCAGTTCTAGCAGACGCACACCTCTCCACATTTTTTCTGGGGGCACTTTAACTGCCCAAAGGTACAAGGACGAGATCCTTGAGCCCTATCTAAGACCTTATGGAGATCAAATTGGCCACAATTTAATTTTTATGGACGATAATGCTCGTCCGTATAGGGCTAGGCTAGTCAATGAATATCTCCAGAGTGAGAATATTCGAAGGATGGATTGGCCAGCCAGATCTCCGGACCTGAATCCAATAGAGCATGTGTGGGATGCTCTAGGGAGGCGTTATTGGAGCTCGTCACCCTTCTCCCAGAACCCTCGTTGAGCTAAGAACTGCTTTATTGGAGGAGTGGGGTTTACTACCCCTGGACCTCCTCCAAAGCCTGGTAAACAGTATGAGGGCTCGCTGTGAGACCTTGATAGCTGTTAGAGGTGATCATACTCCCTATTGATATCTTATTTCTTTAAGATCTGGAACCTTAGCTTTGGGTATGTTGGTAATAATTTGCATATTTCATAATTTCAAATATTTTTAAAAAAATTTTCATATAGCTAGTCATATTCTCCATAGTTTACACTATTTGTATACTAAATTTTATATTTTTAATAAATTAGCTTTTGAGAAATTTCAATATTGGTTAAGTTTCTTATTTTTTGGACACCAGTGTATATACTCTTCAAGGAATAATAAAGCAAGCCTATACAGACAGCCCAGAGAGAGACGGGAGGATAAAGTACAGTCACTTGAAACACCAGCGACATTCCAAGGGGCGATTACGGGGTCCGTCAGTTAACACCTCGGGACTTTTAGGACAGTTGGGGATTGTGTGCGACACGAACGGCCGCTCGGCGGTGGCAGGCCCGTCTCTCTCTCTTCTGGTTGTCTTGGGCCCTCTTTCAAATTCTGATGCCCTTATTTCTCTTCACCACCACACATTACCTCATATATATATATTAAAAACAAAAAAGGCATATCCTGACCAGGCTCACATGAGCTTTTCTAGATGGCAGAGCGCCATCTAGTGGAACAAAAATAAACCAAACATTTATTTAACTTGTTCCGTGATATTTTAGAAAAGCTCATGTGAGTCTGGTCACGATATGCCTTTTTATTCTCAATATCAACACCTGACCCTTTTAAGATTTTTTATTTTTATTATTTTTTCACATATATCAGGTTGTCCCATAAATATGTAAATAATGGACGTTTGGAAGCGACCAATTAAAGACACCATCTAAGCCAAAAATGAGTTTATTTAAACAAAATAGGCACCATTAGAATCACAACACTTATGTGAACGTGATAGTAATGTTTTTATGCCATTTTGATAAAAGTCTGGTTATCTTGAGGCCAAAAATCCAAAAAGGCCCTTTCCACATCTCTCCGGTTGATCGTTCGTTTTCCATGAAAAAAATTACCCAAATGCTTGAAAAAATGGAAATCGATAGAGGACAGATCAGAGGAATTAGGAGGGTAACTTACAACCTCATAACCTAATTGATAATTTTTTGTTGGGTCGTAAATGAAGAGTGTGGCCGTGCGTTATTGTGAAGCAGAATAACGCCTTTCCTATTGACCAAACTGGGCATTTTTCCTGACAATTACAGATTCATGGTTTGCAAATCTTAACAAAACACTTCTGAATTTATCGTTTCGTACAATGCAAAAATCTTTAATGCAATAATCCAGCATATGAACACCAAACAATGAGTGTTTGTGCCTAGCTATTTAAATAACTTGCCAGATTGAATTGTTCTATAATTATGTAAATTTTTATTTTTCTTTTGATTTATGTAAATTTATTTATGTATATAAAAATAGTGAAAGTTAAAATAAAGTCAGTCAGCTAAAACCAGTGAGGCTTGGTCCTTCCTTTATTCAAACAGCTAGCGAAGAGACAGATTCTCAGTAGTCAATCCGCCGGTCTGGTCATAAAGCACAGTCAACATCAAGTTCTGCCAGATATCGTCAACACCTAAGACCAGACAAAAGGCTAAGGAGTGTTAGAAGTCCTAGCTAACATTGTTAGGAACCAAGCTCCAACAATGAGCATTATCCGTTTTGGATGCAAGCTTGGTTTTGGGAAGGGTTTTGCCTTTTCATCTTTGTCTAACCACTGCCTTGATCTCTACCTGTTGTCGAAAAGAACCCAATTTTCATTACACGTAACAATTCGTTTAAAAAAAAGAGTGAAATTGTTGTGAGCCAACAAAGAACTGAAAATTTCCAGACGTCGCTGACGTTGTGCATCATTCAAATTGTGCAGGACCGATTGTGGCAATTTTTTTGTTTCGCCAATTTGGTGAAGATGTCTAGCAATGGTTGATTTTGAAGCATTAAGCTCTGCACTTAACTCACGCACTTTTGGGTATTTTTGGATTCAATATGAGACTTTATATCTTCATTTTTGAAGGTTGACCGACCACCATGACCATCTTGATCTTCAAGTCCGAAATTGCCAACTTTAAATTTCTGAAACCATCTTCTTGTGGTTCTTTTGGAAGAAGCTTCTCCTCAGGCCTCAATAATGTATTTGGTTGCCTGGGCGGCCAAACGTCCAAGTTTAAATTTGTGAAGCAAAATAATGCGCGAATTCCTAGGTTCCAGTCTCAATATTTTAAATTATAGATTTTTAAAAATCATATTTAAAATTTTCAAAAGAATGAATGCACGTGAATGCGCGTGCTGTAAGTTTTAAAACAATACATAATTTGCATTTGTTGCCAAATTAATGTAAGTTTTTTTATTTCAAAAATGTGTTTCCAAAAACGGCCATTATTTAATGAACAACCTCGTATATATATATATACATATATGGTAATTTGAACCAACAACCCCATACTGTGTATATAACTTATAATAAGATTGTCATGTTGTATATAGAAACACATCTATAAATAATTATGCGCATGATTAATCTGTGTCATTGCATCGCCATATGTAATGTAATTTGTACAAAGTGGATAAATAAATAAAATCTGTAATAGATTTAAGAGTTGAGCTAAAGCAGAGATCGAGCATAGTATTGCCAAAACAACAAAGTCTAAAGATGGAAGTCATAAATCAGGTCGATTTACAATTCCCACAAACAAGGTCACCCACTCTGTCACATGTGGTGGAATGCAGAGACCCCTCTCACACCTGGACAGTTAAAGGCGCCCTTTCTCAAACGCCCCTGTCACATAAGGTCCCCCCCGTCTTTTAACCTATAAATACATCACTTTTACAGGGACTTGACAGTTCAGTTCAGTTTAGTTTAGTTCACCCTTAGTGCAAGCCGCGTCGGTCGTATGTTATGTCGATCTCATCCAACATGTAGTTAGGAAGAACTCGTCTATCTCCATCTTGCGCTTCTAGCTCAGCTTTTATCTGTTAACGGAACTTTCTTAGTGCAACTGTGTCTTCGTTTTTTGTGTATGGATATCCCCAGCTTTCCACTCTGCCTCGACCACGTATTTTGTGAGAACTTTTAAAGGTCTTCCAAGGTGCAGAGAGGTACTGGAAAACTCTACATCCTGACTGTTCCTCTTGGTCAACACAGTATAACAAGAGCTACCAGGACTTCAACTTATTTCAGTAGTCGACATCAAACTCAACAAATTATTACAGTGAGTCGACAAGATCTCTCAATTCATTACATTAGTCGACAGGATTCTACAAGTCGACAACAACCAAACATTCAACATTATATTTCATTAGCCGACAGGATGACCAAAACGAAGGATGACACAACGAAGAGGTAAGAAGACTGTTCAGATAAGAAGCGAGAACGAGCAAAGATGGAGGAACAAGACCGCCATACGAACGAAACGACAAAGCAATCTCTCCCCCCAACAAGAGACGATATTTACGGAAGAAACGCCGCCCCAACGGACTTCCGCATACCCGCTAACCGATCGCCAACGCCGGGAGCAAGCTGACCGCGCCAACGACAGCCCCGAAATTCCCGCAAGACATGGAAACCGAGCAGCGATGTGGCCCAAACCCTGTGACAAGTTCCACATCTTCGGCCTGACATCGTCGAGACAATGCTCAAGGCAACAAGCCACAATCAACTTCACAGAAGCTACAAGCGTCTACAAGCTCTACATGGAGCGTCTTTAACGTCAGCAGGAATACAAGCCAAGAACACGTCTCCTGACTGAACTTTCATCCAAATTGTAAGTTTTTAAAAATACCTACCTTAACCTCATCCTCAACTTCACAAATTGATTCCCCATAAATTTTGTATTTATATTTTCACTTTAAGCATTTTAAAATCAATTTTTACCTTTTTTATACCATTTTTTTAAATCAATTTTTAAAACTTTCACATTTTCATTGATCAAATTTACTTTAATTTTTAATCAGATTATAAATTTCAAGTTATTACTCTCAATTTTACTTATATAAAAAAAAAAATTTCGCCCATCACGCATTTTTATCAATTTACTAATCTTATATGTCTTTCTTAAATTTACTTATAACGGCATTATCCAAATCTACAACTTAAAAAAAAAATCGTTATTTTTATATTTTTAAAAAATCTCATTCCTCATAATTCTCAACTTATTTTTGTTTTACTTATTAGTTATCTTTATACCAAAAGACCAATATCTTTATCAATTCTTAAAATTTGGTAATGTTCACCATTTTAAGTAAACGTCCAATTCAAATTATTTGTAACTCTCACGACATTGTCCTTTTATAAGAATCATTTTAACTACCATAATCAACGATTTGAAAAAGTATGTTCAAATTTTAAATATAAATTAACATAGGTGAAACGCAGTTTTTTTTAATTGCAAAAATCGGAAGATACAATATCTTCAAAACACAACTAGGGAAAACAACTATCTTTCCCAAAACAAGTTAAAAATCCAACATAGATATACTCCCTCGTCTCTAGATTGTAAAGGCATAATTAATCATTAACAAATCTCTCTCAACAAACTTTACAACACCCTCACATCACTTTCTCCAATTGGCAACAATTATTAGTACGCGACTTTACACACAAATCCAAATCTTGAGCCACACAAGTCTCCACTTAGCTCTATATCGTCGCCACAATAAAATAATTTCACATTAAGCGTGCCACATCCACTAACAGTCAAATATTCTCTCGATGTGTTTCATACAACAACCACCCATGACTTTATTAAATTTGTTATTCATGGTGAAACAGGTTAGATTTGTACCAAACTAAGACTTCACGTGACACCTTTATATTCACATTTCTCACTTCGTGTCACAGTGCCACACCCCAAAACTTTTTCACTTTTCAGGCCAAAGACGCCCTTCACGCCTGTGACACCACAATTCACCCCAAAGCGTGTCCACGTCGAAGGTCGCACTTTCACCACACATCTAAACCTGACATCACCTAATAACATTTTTTCTAAGTCTAAACTAAATGCGAAACACAACAACTACAAACACCGAGAAAATCATATCTTTCAATTATAGCAGAAAATTGCCAACTCAACAAAAGGAGAATATCTTCTCTCCCCCCTCAAGCAGTCATCTTGACCGCTAGCTTCATGATCGCCATTTTAAACAAATGTTTCAAATCAACCATTTAGATTTCCTCGAGAATCTCACAAATCTCACCAACGAGATATCACAACACAACATACATTAAACATTTTACATGTTAAATTGATAACACCAATTAAAACAATTTGGTTAAGTCTTATATAGACTTTATAACGCGAAATAGAAATCATTCTCTACATACCAGCCTTGTGGACAAACGAAGGGATCATTTCACATATTCCCAGTTTCAGAGAGTCATAAAAACACCAATGTTTACCAATGGGATATGATCTGCACACAACAATTGTAACTTTTCTTCAAAATAGACAATATTGTTCAATTTCTCACTACTTAACATTTATCTAATCATTATAATAATCTTTAATTATATTGTTATTTGTATAAAATCTTGAATAATTATTCTTATTCTTACCTTTCAATTATATAAACAAATTTTTTAATCCAACATTAAAAAAAAAAAAACCTTTAATCAAATTTACTTTTATTTTTCATTATATTATTTTAGTATTGTAAAACATCTAATTGTTTCAAAAATTATTTTTATTTTATTATTTATTATATATTTTATATATACCAGGTTTAATTTTGTCCACTTACACTTTTTGTACCCGCAACATATTTCTATATTTCTATTCACTATATTTTATTTGTTTAAATACCTTTATTATCTGACAAAGTTTATCATCCACTATCGGGCATCTACAACAATCGTTTTCAACAATCATATTCTTTAACCAATTCCCTATATTTTTCATCACTATCTTTTCAGTCATTGCGTCACATCAACGTAGAAAAACGACAGCACTGCTTGACAATTTATTTTTTGATTTCGTAATTCAACAAACTCTTTGAGAACACAGTTCCCCAGACTTACAAATCTAAACTTCTGGTCTGAACACGCTTCAAGAGTTTATTTAATTTCATCCGCAGAGCAAATCACCAACGCACACACAAAGCGTTCACTTTTTTCAACTTTCAACTTTTTTTTTCAGCTCTAGCGGACCACATTCAACCTTTGATTTCGAGTCAAGTCAGATCACCTACTGTCCCTACAATTCTACTTATCGCATGGCTCTATTTCACTCCTTTCTCAATCATATTAATAAGCAACTTTTCTTCAGCAACTTTTAACCCAATAGTCCTGAAATTGTGACAAAGCACTGTAACCCTTATATAGGATCGCAAGTGAAACATTGCCAAGGAAGACAGCTCAAGTCTATATCCTCGCTTTGCACCTGGATCTGAGTATTTGGTTTACATGTGCACTTCTAACAATTGCATATTCTTCAACAACTTTTCAACCCAAAAACACTACAATTGTGACAAAGCACTGTTACCCTATACAGGATCACAGGTGAAACATTGTCTAGGAAGACGCTCAAGTCAATATCCTCGCTTTGCACCTAGACCTAAGTATTTGATTGCATGTGTAAATCTCACAATTGCTTATTCTTTAACCCCTAACCCTTTCCAACGCCCGCCAACAATCTCTTAGAACATCATTTTATTTTAATCATCTTTTTTGTTAATCAAACAAAATGTCATTTTTATTTCACTTTTATATATCCAACAAATATCATCTTGTTATAGCCCTTTTTAACCCTCACAGTTTAAATTAATTAAAATAAATTTTAATTACTTACCTGTGTAGAGAGGCTTTACCCGCCTAAACCCGGATAAACCCTTTCACTCCCGGGGCCCAACTATGGTAATTTGAACCAACAACCCCATACTGTGTATATAACTTATAATAAGATTGTCATGTTGTATATAGAAACACATCTATAAATAATTATGCGCATGATTAATCTGTGTCATTGCATCGCCATATGTAATGTAATTTGTACAAAGTGGATAAATAAATAAAATCTGTAATAGATTTAAGAGTTGAGCTAAAGCAGAGATCGAGCATAGTATTGCCAAAACAACAAAGTCTAAAGATGGAAGTCATAAATCAGGTCGATTTACAATTCCCACAAACAAGGCCACCCACACTGTCACATGTGGTGGAATGCAGAGACCCCTCTCACACCTGGACAGGTAAAGGCGCCCTTTCTCAAACGCCCTGTCACATAAGGTCCCCCCCGTCTTTTAACCTATAAATACATCACTTTTACAGGGACTTGACAGTTCAGTTCAGTTTAGTTTAGTTCACCCTTAGTGCAAGCCGCGTCGGTCGTATGTTATGTCGATCTCATCCAACATGTAGTTAGGAAGAACTCGTCTATCTCCATCTTGCGCTTCTAGCTCAGCTTTTATCTGTTAACGGAACTTTCTTAGTGCAACTGTGTCTTCGTTTATTGTGTATGGATATCCCCAGCTTTCCACTCTGCCTCGACCACGACTGCCTGTATTTTGTGAGAACTTTTAAAGGTCTTCCAAGGTGCAGAGAGGTACTGGAAAACTCTACATCCTGACTGTTCCTCTTGGTCAACACAGTATAACAAGAGCTACCAGGACTTCAACTTATTTCAGTAGTCGACATCAAACTCAACAAATTATTACAGTGAGTCGACAAGATCTCTCAATTCATTACATTAGTCGACAGGATTCTACAAGTCGACAACAACCAAACATTCAACAATATATTTCTTATATATAATATTAGTCGACAGGATATCTGAAACTTGTGTGAACAATATCCCAAAAGCAAAATTTTTCAAATTCAACTATGCAAATTCTTCAACTAAAAATAGTTTATTCACTGATATGCAAATTCTTCTTCAATCAAAAATAGTTCATTTCAATCAAAAATAGTTCATTTCAATCAAAAATAGCTCATTTCAACCAAAAATAACCTACTTTAAAAAGACATAGCCCAATTCAAACAAACATAACCTACCCCAATCAAAAATAGCCTTCTCCAACGAAATATAGTCACCTAGAAACAACCATGACATCATAAAAAGCAACCCTAGTCATCCTCAATCAAACATAGACCAATTCAAGCGAACATAGCCATACTCAATCAAAAATAGCCCAATACAAGCAAACATAGTCATCTCTACAATCAAACATAGCCTACTCCACAAGCAAACATAGTCATCTCCACAATCAAACATAGCCTACTTCACAAGCAAACATAGTCATCTCCACAATCAAACATAGCCTTCTTCTAAAGTAAACATAATCATCTCCACAAGAAAACATAGCATTCTCCACAAACAACCATGGCTTCAACGGGTCAACTCCATCTACAGCCAACTCCAGCCATCACACCTTCCGCTCAACACCAGCAATCTCCCGAAGTCTTCAACTCAAGCCGGAATCATCCCTTCCAAGGTAACTTGTATATACCTATCTCTCTCTCTCTTTTACATAACTTACATCATTTTAATATTTTAAACTCTCGCCATGATTTACAATATTTTTAAATCGCCTATTATAGTTATATACCCTTTTTTCAAATTAATTTTGGATACCAATTTTGCCATAGCTCTTTTTGCCTTTTAAATTCTATCACACCCTTTAATCCTTAGTTTTTCTTTGAATAGTTAGCTCCTAAATGCCATAATATACCTCATCCCATTTTTTATCTTCAAATTTAAACATGTGCAAATAATTTAGCCCATTTTCACCAAAATTTACTTTTATATCATGTCATAACTTTACATTGTAAACTTAAATATACGTAAATTAGCTAATATATCTGTAACGTCCTTGTATTTGTTGGTTGACGTTAATAAGCAAGAAGTACTTGGAAGTTTAAAAAGAAATACTTTATTTCTTTTAGGCTAACATCAGATATAGCATATTAATTCTTAGACATAAGTTTACATGTCGTATATATTACAATCAGTCAAAAGGCAACTGCACAGAGTATCATCCGTGATAAATATGTGCTCACTGATAATTTACTATATAGGCATGCCAGCTGCCGTTACATCTCCCCCTTTGAAGAAATTCATTCTTCAAATCGTTTGGGTGGCTTGATGATCCGCCCGGACCTTGTTGTAATAGGCAGGGTGCCGTTCTTGCGCTCCGCGTTCTGGTGATCACTCCTGGATTCTTGGCCTGTGAATGGTCTTGGAGAAGTATTGAGTTCTTCAGGAACTTGAGCCTGTTCCTTATCACCGCTCGGGCCAGGTCCTTCCGGTAGAGTTGACTTGGGGATCTCCGGGATTCACCTTCGCTGTTGCTTTGGACTCTCCAGATTCGTATGTCGCATGAAGGAGCTGTTGTGGCGGTACTCACCAGTAGGTGTTTGCACTTTATATGATCTTGGAGCTACTTCTTGGGTAACTCTGGCAGGGATCCATTCACGGTGATGCCGTTTCAGCATTATCTTTTCACCTTCCTTGAAGCTTCGGGTTGTCTTTGCTGTCTTATCGTGGTGTGTTTTCTGCTTCTCCCGCTTATTTCTTAGGTTTTGTGTATGTCCCTTTTGGATTTCTGGTTCCAACTGATGAGTGCTAGTGGGAAGGAGGGTTCTGGTCCTGCGACTGAACAGACACTGAGCCGGTGAAGGAAGACCATCTCTAGGAGTGTTGTAAAAGTTCAAAAGTTCTAGTTCCACTTCTTGTCCTGAATCCAAACACTTCCTGATGAGGTTCTTGGCTGTCTGTACCACTCTCTCTGCTAATCCGTTTGATTTAGGATATAGAGGACTTGATGTCTAGTGGTCGAACAACCACTTCTTTTGAAAGTCTTTAAAGTCCCTGGACGTAAAGTTTGGTCCATTATCAGTTTCCAGGAGTCTGGGAATTCCATGTACGCTAAACCATTTTTTAAGAGATTCAATAGTTTCTGCAGAGTTCATTGTCTTCATTTCTTTGAAATCAATGAATCCAGAGTAGTTATCTGTTATTAACAGGTAATTTTTTCCTTTTATTGAGAAAATGTCAGCTGCGACTATCTCCCAAGGAAGACTCGGTATCTCTTTTATGATCATTGGTTCTTTTGCCCTGTTCCTCTGATTCGCTTGGCAAGTCCTACAATTTTCTACTGTGTTGATGATGTCTTGGGATATGCCATGCCAGTATATTGAGTCTCGGGCCCTTCTCAAGCAGCTGTTTGTTCCTTGGTGTCCTTCGTGGATTAACTTGAGTATCTTTGCTTTCCACCTTAGCGGAATGAAGACTCTGCTACCTTTGAAGATTAGGTCTTCATTTGTCGAGAGTTCATCTCTATATGGCCAGTATTTCTTGCAGCTTTCAGGGACTGCTGATTTGTAGTTTGGCCAGCCATATAAGATTAGGTTTTTTAGTTCTTGTAGTTCTTGGTCCTCTTTTGTAAGAGCTTGCAGTTCCTCATAGCTTGACTTATTTGTCGGGGTGGTCATCAGTACTTGGAAGTTTTCTTCCAAGTAGGTTTCTTCAAGTTCTTTCTTTGCTCTTTCTTTAATAGATAGAGGAATAGGTCTGGGTGGTCTTACTTGCATGTTCATGTCCGAAGTCTGAAACTTTGCCTCGTATTCATATCCTTTCAAACATCCTATCCCTTCGAATAATTCTTGGTATTCCTGTGTAATTGCTTGACAGGTGTTTACTCGCTTGACAAAACCTAAATTGGAACAGGTTTGTCTGCCTAGGATGGGACATGCGTTATCTCTGGATATGATGAAACGTATGTAGGCAGTCATGTTTTTCACTATGCACATTGCTAGACTTTGTCCTTCGACAGGAATTCGATGTCCTGAAAAGGAAATTAAACTTTTTACTGGAGACCTTTGGATTTCCAGATTTAATCTCCCTGCCAGGCTGAGTGGCAACACGTTACACTGTGCACCTGTGTCTAGTTTCATGTTTACCTTTTTGCCTTTGATTTTTACTTCTTCATACCAATCTTCGGTCAGGTTGGTGTTTTCAACTGACTGGATTACAAATTCTTGATTCATTTCAGGTTCTGGTGACCCAACAATTTGTCTGACTTTGTATGAATTTGTGTTCTTGGATCTGCAAAGATTAGCAAAATGGTTGAGTTTCTTGCATTTGTTGCATATCTTTTGATATGCCGGACATTGGTTGATTTTGTGGGATCTACCACAATTTCTGCAGTTTTCTATTATTTTGTGACTTTGGTTAGTGATATTTTCTTTCCTCGGCTCTTTTATATCTTCCCACTTCTTACTGTTCATCTTTGTCACAGCAACTTGTTTGTCTGAATTGGATAGTACATGTTTCATTTGGTTTGTGGCATTTTCACATGCTATGCAAATTTGTGTAGCTTTTTCCAGATTAAGGTCAGCCTCACTAAGAAGTCTTTCTCTTATTTCATTGTTAATAATTCCTACAACTATTCGATCTTTAAGTAGTTCATCAGACATGACAGCATATTTGCAGTTTGCTATCTGTAATTTGATCCTAGTCAGAAAATCATTAAATGATTCATCTTCTTTCTGTTTCATCTGATTTAATTTGAATCTTTCAATTGTAGTGTTCAGCTTTGGAGAAAAATAGTTGTTGAACTTGTCTTTTACAATGCTCAGATTATTTTTATCTGCATTATTTAAGTTGAAAGATTTAAAAATATTTTGAGCCTCTCGTCCCATTGCAGCCTTAAAGATAGCAACTTGTACCTCTGGTGCTTTACTACTTAATTGGGTAGCAATTTCATACCATTCAAAGCTTTCAAGCCAAGATTCCCAGCCCTCTTTGTTTAGTTCGTTTAGGCCTATTTGTTTTGGAGGTCGAATAGCATTTTCCGCCATGTTGTTGTTATTGTATTTTTTTTTCTAAAAATACACTTATTTCTTCTTGCTTGTAAATTAAATTATTTTGTATATATTATTATGCAATTTGAATTTTATTTGAACATGCAATTAGAGATGTTCTGAAATACTTTAAGAAATTGGAAATTAATAAATTGTTCTTACCACGTGGTGTTGTTTACAAGCGCCGCTGCCACCATGTAACGTCCTTGTATTTGTTGGTTGACGTTAATAAGCAAGAAGTACTTGGAAGTTTAAAAAGAAATACTTTATTTCTTTTAGGCTAACATCAGATATAGCATATTAATTCTTAGACATATGTTTACACATGTCGTATATATTACAATCAGTCAAAAGGCAACTGCACAGAGTATCATCCGTGATAAATATGTGCTCACTGATAATTTACTATATAGGCATGCCAGCTGCCGTTACAATATCTTCCATTGCATATTTTACTTTTAAAACATTTCAAATAATTTAAACCATTTACAAATATCATTTTTTAAAATTCCATATGTAAAACAGTCGGCCGGGAGGACAACAACAACAACAAATTAAAATATTTCTCACATTCAATTTCTTTATTAAAAATTATCTAAACTTTAATGTTTTTTTCATATTTTTCAATTTTTCTTTTTCAATATGTTCAAAATTCCCTATTTCTTATCATATGACCAAAATACCCTCTATAGCTTCACATTTATATATATATAAAATTCCCTAACTTTTGATATATTATTTTATTATTTAATCTCATAAAAAAATGTTTTATTTACAAAATTTGCATTTTTACCCCTTTTAAATTTATTTTTAAATGCCATAATCTTTTAATATGTTTCTCATTTCGCCTAACAAATATGTAAATTTACCGTAGTAAACATATGTTAATTTCAACTTTTGTTTTGTTCACCTTGAATCTTTTTTTCAAATGATCATTCTTTATTCTTACCATTAATTCATCTTTACATGTCCATTCTTTGTTTTCACATTTGCCTTTTGTACATAAACTTTATCCACAATTTATTGCTTTTTCACAAATGCCTTTTTTTCCCTATAATCACCCAATGTATTAATGTTGCCACCTATCCTTTACCCATGCCATTATTTTTATATTGTTTATTTTCAATGCTATCATTTATATTTTTCATTTATATATTTTGTTGTAATTATTATTCATATTATTTTTTTCCTTCCTCATTAATATTATATATGTGCATTTTTTCTTGTCTATTTCCAATCTATTGGTTAATAACAAACCAATATGATTATGTAATATCACATTTTTACTCTTTACCATATTTTTGTTATCATCATTCACACTTTTTAATTTCCAATCTATTGGTTAACAATAAACCAATATGATTATGGATTATCACATTTTTATTTTCACTTGCTCCCAATTGTTTTGTTATTATTCACATTTTATCATTTATATGTGCATCATTTTTGTGATTTCCTTTCTATATTGGTTCCCACCCAAAAACCAATATTATAATGTAATATGAATATCACCACCTTTTTTCTTTCTATAAATCATTTTATCTTTTTTTTTTAAACTATATTTTTCATCACTTTACTCTGAATCTACCCATATTGTTCTTTTCACAGGGGGGAAATGTTATATTAAGATATTATTTAAAATGTTATATTAAAATATTTTATTTAAAAAAAATTATAATTTCATAGATATAAATACTCTGTATAAATTGACCGCCAGAGGTCACGCATTCTCTATAAATACTCATTGTTGTTGTTCCCCGTTGGCCGACCCAAAACTTTTGTACATTATGTAAATAAGCTTTTCTTTTTTTATTCTTACGCCTTAAGCCAGGCAGTACTTGTACAAAATTATGTTTTTCATATGAATTCATTCCTCAGTTCAATAAAGAAATCTCTGATCATCAATATTATTTTTATTTCAAGATTTTAGCCACGACTGCACCACCATAGCATAATCATCAATATGATCCAAAACAACAGAAATCTTATCTTTTTTTTAAATATAATATATATATATAATGAAAGGATTTAAAAGCACGAATGTTTCTTTTATACATAAATCAAACTTCTACTGCCCTTACTGCGAAGAAAAAAATATATATTGGGAGGGCTTGGCTCATCAGTGGTGAACCCTCCCAGCGTTTTCGCCAATTTAATCCACCAGACCGCTTCTCAGAGCTCTAATACTGTATTGGACGATTCTGCTTATATACGCAGCACTGAAGGATGGAATCTCAGAAATGGTTTTCAAGAAAACTATGGACATAAGCTTATAGGACAGTAGAATTACATTCAAATATTTGCATCGAGCAATGCTCTTCCGAAAACAATAAAGACAAGGCCATAGGCAAGGACAAGGCATAACTTTATGCCCAACTTACTCCCGGAAAATTTGCCATCTATATTCTAGCCATAGATTTGGCCCAGCCACCTTGCCAGCAAAACACCTCTTTGGTAGATTGTGAAGATTCCATTAGATCCCGTGTGGATCTCTAGGCTGATGAGGGCCATTAGCCCGAAACCACGGTCTCTAGGTGGACGCTTTTCAGTTTGCCAAAGCTGGTGTTGTGGCTTTGTCACCGACCCGAGGCCGCTAGTTTGCGGCGACGGTCAATAGGTGGCGTCAGGTTTTTTGACGTTTATTTTGACGGGAAAGGCGCCCTATGCCTCCATATATATACGAGTATAAGAGAGTTGAATCATCTTTTAATAGATCAATATCCTCTCCCGTCCATCTGAGAGAATATTTACTCGTGAAATAGAGTGAGGTAAATCTGATAAAAATAACTCTACACACATTTAATTGATTCATTCTTGCCTGAGTGGATGACCTCCATCGCTTTGTTTGAGAGTAAACCTCGATATGCTTATAATAGCAATAAATGCTGTAAAATTTACAATCACATAAATTGAAAATTTTGCATCAAGAAGGAACCACATTGAATTGGAATGAATTAGCATGCGTTCACTCTAAAATAATAATAATAATAAAAAAAAAACAGATGAGAGATCAAAGAAAGACCCAGGAAAAGTACGGATTGAACCTTTTGATTCACATCTATCATGATCAATAAGTGTAAGAAAGCCTTTTTCTGAAATGCCTTCTTAGACGAAGGCTTCCAAATCCGAAATATTGTTGGCGTTGCGTCAACTGTGGAGCCATCTTCTTATAAGAACCTGATTGAGAAGGTACGCTGTAGGTCATCCCTGGAATAATAAATCTCAGTGACAAAGGGTAACTGTCTACAAATATCTTGAACTCGTGCTAGAGATCGTATTGTGTTGTCCACAGGATTCGTCCAGCCCCAAGCCACCATCAGGGACGGTGTGCAGCCTACTGTAGGCCTTTCCGCACAGAACAGAACCTCAACTCCGCTTTGTAAAGAAGGTCTGTATCGTATCTTTAAGAGAGAGAGAGAGAGAAACAATTGTGCTAAGTAATCTGTTTTTTTTTTTATCAAGATAATATTCCTATGTAAAGTCCAATTGCTGTCTTTGTAGAGGCTTGCATTGAGGTGACATATGAAATCGATGAAGAAAAAATCACTACACATCAGAGCATTTCATTGTCAGGCTTTTCACCTTACACTCGTAAAAGCGGCAGGGGACGATAATCGTATATTAAAGGAAGAGGTAGAATATTTACTATAACAAAAATTTGCTAATCTGTTTCTGTATATTAAATCATAAATTAAGTTCGAAATTCTTGATGATAGTCGCCCTCCGATTTTATCTTGACTCGTATAGATCTAATTGTGTGCTATATGGCGGATATGCTGAAATATTTTTTTCTCATTTTAAATGCATTTTTAATAATAAAAAAAAAAATTAAAAAAAATAAAAAACTTTATATTAATTATTTATTATGAGAATTCAGCAACCCAAAGTATATATAATTCGACAAAATATTTTATGCATCTGGAAAAATTGGCAGACCTGATATCTTGGTTTCTACCCAGCTATAGAGATATGATGGGCCTTACTTTTGACCTAGTTTTGTCAAACTACTATTGATTTGACTTTTCAGAGAACTTGGAAGCTAAAACCAACTCAACATAACACCGGGTTTGTTAATTTTTGTATACAAGAAAGACAGAGAACGGGGCAGAAATATCCTAACTTAATTAATTCCAATCTGAACTTTTCTCTTTATGATAAACTTTACATTTTATATACATTCGCCAATTTACATTTTGAAAATAAACAAATAAACAAATTAATAAATAAATTTACATGAAAAATAAATAAAACAAATCTACAAAATTTATTTTTTTCAATTTACATATGTGTGTCCGCCACAAACCTGCACAATTTATTTCCCTCGCATGCAACAATCTCCTCCACTATTGCATAGCATGCAAGTATCCTATATTTATTTACATAACACAATTACAACACACACTACTCTGGAAGTTACACTACTCTCTATATATTCACTTAATCCATCAAGTACCATAGAAATTGATTATATCGGGATACATTTACCTAATTATATTTTGAAAGAGAACATAAAAAATGTTTTATAGGAGGAGGCTAATTCACAATCTGACACCACTGGCTCCTTTCAGGCGGAATATTCATAATGAGGTTTAGGTTTACAAATGAGCAATTCGAGAAATTCTGTGGGGCGTTTAGAGAAAATAATAATTTTTGGTAAAATTACTTTCGAGCTATATACTAATTTCCTATACTAAACATTGATTTCAAGGCCTAAAATCTGTCCCTTATATGTCGCTACGTCGAGGATTTTTACAAAATGTATCTTTAAAAGAAAGCCGTAAATCAAAAGTTATTATTATGGGAAAAAGCTTTTAAGGAATGTCTTTCCGTCATTTCAGAGGCGGTATGGATGAACTGCCGTTAGGTTCGTTTAGCTATTAGGACAATATGCAAATATTGTCAAACACGCCGTTAGATTTATTCTTTTCTCGAATAGACGTCCAAATGGCTATTTATTCTTTACAATGATGCTTATAAATGTTACAGTTAACTTCCCATGAGCGACCACCTCTCTGAGCGACTTATTTTGCAGAATAAAAAAATGACTTGACCTGATTTAACCTAACCTCCAATAAGGGACCAGGGGAAGGCTACCAAATATCGATTTAGTATCAAGATAAAGGAATAATATTTCATCATAAACAAACTTGATATGCAAAATCAGCCTTTTAAAAATACGGTATGTGTTCTTATGTTTCTATAACTGGATGTAAAACCCTAGGAAACAATAACATATTCGGTATTTGGTAATTGAGGTTTATAATAGTTAAAATTAAAATGTATTGTAATATCAAGTTTGGAATGGGCAAGACTCGAAAGTCATAAATAAAATATATATTTTGAAAAAAAAAGAGTCATGAATAAATATATTTTTCAATTATAAACATTCCATATGGAACGAACGTTATCGTCCATTAACACAAAATATCTGCCTTCTGTGTGAGCCAATGGAAGAACATATTGCTCTAGGATCCCATCACGATACCTTTGACCTGTCAGGGAATCTCCTTCCAACACAGGCAGATCGGTGTGTCCATTGAGAGAGATGCCTGCCCACACCATCACACCGCCACCACCAAAGTTTTCATTTCTCTTACATTTGATGGGCTATATCGTGTCTCTCCATATCTTGTATCGTCGCTGACGACTTCAATTCAAACGTGCCCTTTTGTGTAACGGTGATAATGAGATGCATGCAACTGGGCGTATTGCATAGAGACCAACAGAATTAAGCCTTCTGAACACAGTATGGACAAAAATTTCTTCCAGTGACCGATTCAAGCTCAGAAATAAGCATCCTGCGTGATAACTCTCTATTGCGTTTGGAAACTATTGACAAATATGCCATCTTGTGTTGTTGTGACTTTTGGACGTCCTGCAACAGGTCTTCTGGAGACATCTTCTGTATCTTGAAACTGTTTCCAGAGGCGTGAGACCACCATTATTGTAACATTTAGACACCTTGCTGCATCAGCTTGGCTTACTCTCATTTCCATCCATCCATCCAATAGCACGCCACTTCAAAGAATAAGCTAATTGATGCCTATCAGCCAATATGAAGTACAATAAAATAAAAAATGTTTATACAAAAACGGAAAAATAAAGTGTACAGGGATGGGAATCGAACCCACAGTGTTCCGCTTATTTTTCGTTCAAAAGATACACATGCGGGATAATTTTCAAATGTCGTTCTACAATCATAGTCCGCATTATATTGTATTATAAATTACTTTATATAATATTCACGAACGGAGAAATATGTCCAGGGTAGCCTAGTGGACATGGCACCTGCCCGGTAAGCGGAACACTGTGGGTTCGATTCCCATCCCTGAACACTATTTTTACGTTTATCATTACTCTTCACAATTCATCCTTTCATACTTCATCTCTAAGGTTAGAAATAATCGTTATTTCTCCTTAAAATAAATTTCGATTTTTCGTTCAAAAGAAACACATGCGGGATAATTTTTAAATGTCGTTCTACTTATATCTTATATACCTATTTCTACCTCTTGAATATTTCCTTTTACTCCTTATATACCCCTTGGAAACATCTTGTCTATTTATCGTACACTTATATCTTATACACGTATTGCTACTTCGTACTTATTGTTACCTCTCTTAAATACTTCCTTTTACTTTTGTATATCCATTGGAAACATCTCTTGTCTATTTATTGTACACTTATATCTTATATGCTTATTGTTACCTCTCTTTTATATATCCATTGGAAACATATTGTCTATTTATTGTATAATTATATCGTATATACTTATTGCTACCTGTTTAATACCTCCCTTTAATCCCTGTATGCCCCTTGGAAACAACTTGTATACTTCTTGCATATTTTGTTGTTTATCTTCTCTATTGCATACTTCTTAGTGCCTCTTGAATACTTCTTGTTTACGATGTATTTGATCTGTAGGATTAGAATAGCATGACAAATCTCCGTGAGGACGTTCTTTGGTGTGGAATTGGCCATCTTAAGATAATCCAACACGCTAGTGTACGTCTATCTTATATTTTGTTGGCAATATGGACATGAAGAATTGTTATTGTGTTTTTCTAAATTTGTTAGCTCTTCACTCAGTGCCATTATACACTCTTTAATTCTACCTCTTGTATCAATATACATATTGTTATAATAAATATTTTTGGTATAGAATTATTACTGGCTGATACTGATTATTTTTTAATACATGAGTATGTTTGTGATATTGCAGTCGTGGTAATAATAATAGAAATAGTTTTGATCAGAATTAGATTTAATTGAGCTTATGGAATATTAAATGCATAATTTGAGAAATTACTACCTGAATTAAGCCGTAAGAATAAAGAAAACAAAAGGCTTATTTACATATCTTCAGAAAGATTTGAGCCGGCCAGCGGGAAAGGAAATATCTTTATTTACGGGGGGCTGCTAACCAAAATAAAATTATTTTTGAGCCCCAATGGCCGCACAAAGCGGAATATATAAAACCACTATGACCAGCCTGGAGAGGCTAGGGACAGGATCTCTATTAGGGAAGAGGCAGGTTAGGCCGGATTGGGTCCGGGGGCAGGAAGAAGGCGGGAGGACTAGAACTTTGCAGCTCTAGCTCTGGCAGTTGGGCAAGGCATTGATCTTGCCTCGTGATCGGCAGAGAGGCCCTTGGCTGAGCAGTTGGAGCACTTGGCCGTGTGTGGGTTGGCGAGAGTTGAACAGCATCGGCCTTGGTGCACCTATCGGCGTTGTGGCCGTAGCCACAGCAGCGGTAGCAGACGCGGACGCGGACAGACTCCTCGTAGTTCAGGATCACTTGGTCCACAATGATTCTGCCGCGTCTTCCAATAGCCTTGTAGGAAGCCAAGTCCAGATCAATGAAGGCCGTGCAGGTGCTATTTCTGGTCGGAGATCTGTGTGCCACTCGGACAGACTTGTCTCCAGGAAGCTGGCCGAGGGCATCGGTGGAAAGGAAGGCCTTGACAATGTCCTCATCCACGGTTTCCGCCTCCACGTTGAAGAGGCAGATTCTTGGGAGGAATTGCCTCAGTTCCCGGACTTTCAGGTCTTGGAGCTTGTGGTCCAGGGCAGAGCTGACGGCAGGAATGGCCTCTGGAGTGTTGGAGTGCAGCACCTGTTTTCCCCTGGTGCGCAGAGACGCCTTGACTCCTTAGAGCAGAGTGTGGGCAGCGCGGACAGCTTTGAGGATGTCCCGTGGGTGGGCCTACGGGTTATCTGAAATAACTACGATGTAGGCAGCATATTTCTCTCTATTGAGGGTGCCTTTGGCAGCGGCAGGCTTGGGGGCGCGGGAAGATGCAGGCTTGGCTGGAACCAGTGATTTGGTCCTCTTAGCGGGCGGGTTTGACGCCTCTGGCTGCTTCCTTTTGGTTAGAGCAGGATCTGGCTTCTTGAGAGCAGGTGATGCCACAGGGACAGCAGCTGGAGTGAGGGTGGCAGGCTTGATGAGCTCGGTCTGAGCGCTAAAGTCCTTGCAGGTGAGAGCAGGGCCAGTTTGAGTGGTTTGCAGGTTTTCTTGGGCATTTGGGCATCCATGATATCATCCAGCTACAGGAAGTCATTCACGGTGCCCACGAGGTTCTTCACATCCCTAACTAGGCACTTGATTATTTCCGTCCGCTGCTAAATGAAGCGGAAAAGGTCCAGGTGAAGAGCTGCTAGGGAGGGCTGGCCGAGGGATTGCAGGATTTGGTAGTGGCGGGAGATGACCATGTTGTCTTCTTCAACAAGAGCCGCATTGTCAACCGAGGGTTGAGAGGGCTTGTTGGCTTTCTTCTTCTTCTTCCTGCAGGAATCCATGGCGGGAGAGTGCCGGAGGGTTGAAGAAGAGCGGTGAGTCGAATGTATTTAAGTCACAAGCACAAACTAACCCGGCTTGTATGGCCATCGCCAGCGGGAAACAACAACGATGAGTTTTATATAGGGAAAGGCGCGACATCTGGCGATCGATTTAAGCAGAGTAATTTGTTCTATAAATTATAATTTTAAAATTAAAAAAAAATATTTTCATATAACATACATCTAGACGAATTTTGCCTACTTTGTATAATGTGCCAGGTTGTGTATGTTAAAATTCTATATTAATATATTTATTGTATTATAAAACTAACTGTACATAACCCGGACTCTTGGAGCGTACAGAAGTCACCAACACACAGGGAATATATTTATTATAAAGAAAACATTACATTTGTTCTATGTGGAAGTTTCAAAGAATAATATTTGAAAAGAGGATACAACGCTCGAAATGTATGTATTAAATTAAAAACGTATTAAAATACAGAATTCAATTCCGTTACAAATAAATAGAATTCTGTTTGTTTGTCAAAAGACGAGCTCATAAGAAGTATAGTTCTTATTCAAAAGCTATTAGGTAAATTATTCAGGGTGAACACACAAATCAATAAAAACCATTTTAATTATTGTAAGTAATGATTAATAAGTACTGGCTTTCATCAAAATGAGATTGGTCAAAACATTTTTTTAATTTCTCAGAGAGGGACAAAGGGAGTGAAGAATGGCATTGGAATTTTTCAAGGATTTCAATCTGACAGCTTTGTTCGCATGGAAATTTGGCGGGCGATTTCCATTCTTCTCACTCTGGGATCGAGGTAATTGTCTTCAAACGACTCTACTTATCCGACTCCAGGTGTGAGATTAAGTCTGTTTAGTTCTAGAATGAATCACTTTGATTTGTTTGTTTATTTCCTATTTGTTGAATATTAGAGATTCATATCGATTTGGACACTTCTATTATAATATTACTATGTAGCGATCCTATATTTGGTGACTTATTCGATTTAAAACTGGAATCTTTTCTATTAGTTCCGACTAAATCACATTAAAACGAACTTCTATTTAATCTCGATATAACGACCGATTGCGAACTTCACTATTCAAAGTATGAAATTTAAATTAAAAATGGCAAAATCTTGGAGCTAAAAATAAACTGGGTTTATATTGAATTATATTTATACAATATCCGAACGTTAGTATTTTTCAGAAACTTTTGAAAAAGATTAACGTTCTGATCGTTGGCATAACATGCAATAAATCCAGTTTATATTTCGAACCGTGCCGTTTTTATTTGAGTGTTGAATATTTTAGATTGCGATATGTTTAGAAAGTGTGAAATTATTATCTCCCCATCCTTAGCGCACTGTAGGATTATATTTTGTGGATGGCACATTTTTTCAGCCACTAAATGGAAGATCAACGATATTTTCCCATATAGATGGCACTATATAGGCTTTCGAATTTTAAACATCTATTTCGTATATGTAAATATAACGTATAGCCTATTTACCGTTTCAGAGGACATTTTTAAATAGCAGTTTTCATTGAACAACCGCTAATAACTCTCCGGCGGGGATCCGAACCCGTGTTTCAAAAGACACAGACAATCTTTCAGTTTTATAGTGGAGACTATGAATCACTCTGTTTGTTCTCTATTTGTAGTTTGGATCAGTGGGTGACTTCGGTGGATGAGTGATGTAATATATAAGTCGCCTCTAAGGCCTCAGAAATCTTATTTCCTAACTACATAAACCTACAACACTTGCCTCTATTAGCATATCTCGGTGGTTCTGGTGAGTCGGTCCTCGCTGTTACTGTAGAATTGACGAGGTACAGCAGCTTCTTCCATAACATTTAGCGGGTTCTCCACGTTCAAGTAACTACTCTCTCACGTGTATACCCACAACATATACCACGTTTACTTTTATCTCAATGTACAAGGTTAGTCCCGATACCATAATTAATATAGGCCTCTAGGGCGCATAACTAAGGAATCAAGAAATACATATTAAGCTGTAGTTATCATTAAGAGATGTTTATCTGGTTCTCACTGCTGTTATTCAGAGGGGATTTCTCTAATTGAATGATATGAGGTGAGCTCAGGGTAATATTATATTATAATCGTGCTATATTGGCGAATTGTTATACCATCTTTTCTCCTGTAGAAGGGCGTTCGTGCCCGAAAGCTAGAGAATATAAAGGTTATGAAAAATACTTTTCCCTGGAGGCCTGTTAATTTTACTCGACATAATTGTGTTTATTGGGCGATAGAAAATCCAAAGGTAGAAATTGAGAAGGAAGTTAATTCCCCTGGCTTTACTGTTTGGGGTGGAATTTGTTCGGAAGAAATAATCGGACCTTACATTTTCGTTGAAAAAATAAATGGTGAGAATTTTTTGAAAATGTTAGAGGAATTTATACAGCCAAAATTGGCTGGAAAAAACTTTTACTTCATGCAGGATGGTGCACCCGCCCATTACTCATTGTTAGAACATTTCTCAATGAAAATAACCCTCAAAAATGGTCGGGGCGCCGTAAACCTATTGTTTAGCTTGTGCAGTCACCTGATCCTACTCCGGTAGATTATTTTGTGGGGTTATTTGAAATATAATGTTTATCATTGAAAACCCTAGACTTTAGAGAAAATGAAAATTGCACTAGAAGAAGAATTTAATCTTGATGCGGATTTATGTGCTCGTGTTTGTCAAAGTATCCCTAAAAGACTTAGATTGTGTTTGGAAGCAAATGGAGGACATTTTGAACAACTATTGAATTTAAATATATTTGAAAACTTTAATCTATTACCTAGAACAAAATAGGTTTAGTTTTTTATTCATTTGCCTTTCAATTTTTAATTGAAAAAATAAAAGGGTTCGGAACTTATGGGCCACCCTGTACACACAGGAAAGTTCACAACTGACAAGATATTTCTAGTTTCAAATCCTATACAAAATATACAGTTATTAAAATAATAATAATAATGATTAAAATTCTTGGTGTCTAACAGTCCGCGATATAAGAAAACCCTAACCCTCATCACCCCCTCGTTCAAAACTTGCTGGTTGGAAGACGTCCTTTAGACCTTCAGTTAGTGCGCCCAACAACGGGGCAGCTTGACCGCGCACGATGTCTTGTTAGACCATCTGGGATTATCCGGTCAATGGGAGCGACAATGTAAACTAGACGTCAAATGTACCCCTGCTGTCGACTCTCCTGTCTCACTGGGGGGAGCGGTGCACATATTCAGGGATCTCTAATAAAACACTATGGGACTGGTTGACCTACACATCTATATTGTCTACTGGGATGATAACATGGAGGTTTAATTTACATATTACCCGCCAAGTCGAGCCATATCTTATTTTCCTTCAGAATAATTTTACCAAATGACTAAGGATTCTAACTATTCATATGAGTTAGGAACATGGCAGCTGCTTCGAAAGATCCCCAGTTGTAGCCCGCAGCATTCGGTAAAGTGCCCCCTAGGATCTCCCGAACTATAAATGTTCAGCCTGTAAGTGACACCACGTCCTCCACCATAAAGGTTCCAGGCTATTTCCCATGGGTGACTTTGTTGTATTTAACAGCGAGAAGGAATTTTTTATTTTAAAAATAATATTTTTTGAATTTCTATTCACACCAATGGGGATCGGTGGAAGGATGGTCTAAACCGTTGGTTTTCGACCGCTGCGACCCGGGTTCGATTCTCGCTTTGGGCACTTTTTTCTGATAAAAAAAAATGCTCCAATGGCCCCCGATTCTTGCAAAAGTCCAACCCCACCAGCGAGTGCAAGTAACCAAACGGGCTCTGGCAAATTTGTAAGTGCAAAGTCGAACTGCTTTTCACATGTGTAGACATGTGGTGTACTTACAGTAAAAGAAGTCGCCTATTTCTACCCACCATGATTATCATGGCCTGTACCACGTGTACTAGGGATAAGCAAAAAAATCTCACCAATATAAAGATAGCACGCTATATAACCATGCTAGAGCATTGACCTACCTTCGCCCATGTAACAGGGACATTTCAAGAATAATTCAACTTAAAATTGTATCGAAGTAATGAACTCGAACTTGGCTCAATTTATCATTACAGAGTGAAGAAATCAAGCGCGTCAGCTATTTTTAAGATACGAAGGATACATAATATAAGCACACCTAGAAAAATTAATAAACAAAATTCTCAATTAGATTTATTTTTAAAAGTACAAATAGGAGAGAGATGGAAAAATAAAAATATTTTTAATATAACCCCCCCCTTCCCTCCGTTCCAACAGAACTTAATTAGGTACCGTTCAAAAAGAACATCCTAGCTTATTTTATAAAAAAAGGCATCTCATTATCGTGCAACTGAAAGTTGCTGATGGCTTGTGCCATCTATCGGAATAAATATCAACTATTCTCGTTTATATTTAATTATTCCATAATTGTCCAAATACCCATTCTTGATTAATCAAGAAAAGCTAAACCACGGACGTGTTTCGGGCTGTTGGCCCTCATCAGCGTGGTGCAAGCTCTACCTCAACGACCAAAAAATGCCTGAATGACTAGTTTTTTGGTCGTTGAGGTACAGCTTGCAACACGCTAATGAGGGCCAACAGCCCGAAACGCGTCCGTGGTTTAGCTTTTCTTGATTAATCAAGAATGGGTATTTGGCCAATTCTGGAATAATTAAAAATCAACGAGAATAGTTGATGTTTATTCCGATACATGGCGCAAGCCATCAGCAACTTTCAGTTGCACGATAAGGAGATGCCTTTTTTATATTTTATGCACCCTTATTCCAGTACAATATCACATTTGTGCTATTTTTTCATCCTAGCTAATGTTATTTTCAATGAAAAATATGAACAGGTTCTTCACCGAAAAGTGTACAATGCTGGATTCGATCCCTGTTCATGACTGTTGGGAATCGAAGGCGTTACCCATTCGTCCACCGACTATTTTTATCAAAAAAAAAAATAATAAAAAATGTTCCAATAACATTGTTAGGTGCCGCTCAAAAAGAGCAACCTAGATCATCATATTTACAATATACTGTGGGTGATGGCTATGTACAGGGGTTCATTTACAATTATAATTTATATTGATGTCGTTGGGTCGGTTGTCGTTGGGGATATTGTTCTTGAGAAGGTTTTGTCTGGCTTGTTTGATATTCAAGGTGGTTTTATTTTTCCTTTTTTTTTTCACTTTTCCTCATTCTGGCTTAATTTTGATGGAGAATTTGTCTAGGTTTTAAATTTCTTATTTTCCTTTTTCCGCATTTGTAGTTTGTGGCTTCCTTGAAGGTAGGGTTTTCTAATTTTTCGGATTTTTCGTAGAATATAAATGATTGTCTAATAATGTAGTCATTGATGTTTTCGATATTTAGATCGTTTCTGTGGATTGTGTTCCGAACGAACCAGGGTGGAGACATGATTTTTCTGATCATTTTATTTTCAAAGACTTCTAACTTTTTAAGGATGGTCTTATGTGCTGTCATAAAATATGGGGTGGCCGTATATAAATATTGGTCTTATTATTGACGTGTAAATGGTTATTTTGCAATTAAGGGATAATTTGCTTTTCGGTCCTAGAAGTAGGGATAGTCGGTGCTGGGCAGCTTTCGCCAAATCGATTATGTTTTCAAAGCGTTTTTTGAAGGTTAGGTGCTCGTCTAGGGTCATCCCTAGGTATCGGATATTCTCTTTCCATTTAATATTGTCTTCGAAGACGAAGAGTTCGTCCAAAGGTTTCTTAATTTTGTCTTTTTTTCCGAAGAAAATTATTGCTTCACTTTTTGGGGGTTCCTTGTGACTCGCCATTTTTTACACCAAATCGTGGAAAAGATACAGGCCTCTTGGATTTTCATGTGGAGTCTGTCGAAGGTGTATCTCGAGGCCAAAATGACGGTATCATCGGCAAATAGGTGTAAAGGGGTGTCTACAATACAGGGGAAGTCGTCTATATATATGTCGAATAAGCTTCATTAGGCAGTTCGTCGATTCCGGGAGCTTTTTTATTTGGTAGATATTCATTATTCGCTTTTATTTCACCAATGTTTGTTGGTTCTGTTGGATCGGTGGTTCAATCAGATTCAGAATAGATTGAAATATATAAGTTTTAATATACCACGACATAGCAAGCAGCCAGAACAAGGTAAGACATAAACAGGAAGTGAAGGGAAAGGTACAGCGCCTCTAGTGGTGGTGGTTGGAAGCTCCTCAATGCCACGTCGTCCCGTGACGTAGGCGCGCTGGAAGCCACTGCGTATTTGAAGGAAGCACAGAGTTCAGCATTCCCCCACTTGTGACTTCAAATTCATCTGGAAACATGCATCTCTGTGCATCAACTTCTTTAAAGTCTTGGTTTGGATATCGGCCATGTTTTCCTTGTGTTGAACAACTGGACAACGATATCACCAGAGTTTATCTTATCTCTTGTGTAGTGGAACTGAACTGAGATGTGCTTGGAACGATTATTCTCAATGTTATTCTTAGAGAAGTCTATGGCTGATCGATTATCACAGTAGATTGTGAGTGGTTTGGCAAAGTGCGAGATAAACCCGAATTCAGACAGGGTTTGACCAAGCCAGATGGCCTCTTTAGCGCTGTGACATAATGCTATATACTCCGATTCCATGGTAGACAACGAAACACATTGCTGCTTTTTAGATCGCCAATTGATGACATTCTCATCAATAACTGCAACCATTCCCGAGTAGGATCTTCGATCATCTGTGCCACTCCCATAATCAGCGTCTGTGAACATTGCGACTTTATTGTTGTTTCCTTTGACATAGGAGAGTTCTAAGTCAATGGTACCCGATAGATATCTCAAAACATGTTTTGCAGCTTCCCAATGCTTCTTTCCTGGGTTTGCACAAAATTGGGAAAGTTTCGAAGTAGCAAAAGAGATATCTGGTCTAGTGCAATTGGACAAATACAACAATTCACCAATAAGCTCTTTGTATGGTATATTAGACATTTGGTCTATTTCAGCTTGTGTATGGGGACAATCTATTTTATATAGTATGATAGCTGGGTCTAAAGGCGTACATAATTTGCGAACTTCGAACATATTATATATTTCAAGTAAAGTTTTATGTAATGTCATTGATTAAGAGACAAACTTTCTTTGCCGTAATTTATCTCGACACCTAAAAAGAATGTAATGGGCCCCAGACTTTCAATTTGAAACTCTTTTGTATAATCTTATCCTCGATTTCGTCAAGTGTATTCTGGTCAACAGCAAATATCGCTAAATCGTCTACATAAATTGCAATGATTGCCCTATCGTCAAGCACAAAAATGCAATTGCACGATGGAATTTTAGAAAAGCCCACTTTTTCAAGAAATTGACTTAGCGTGGTATTCCAACAAAAAGCTGCTTGTTTAAGCCCATAGATAGGCTTTGAAATTCTAAGAACTTTATCTTTAGAATCCTGAAGCTTTACTCCTGGTGCCTAAAGCCATTTACAATTCTTCATGAAGTCCCCCATATAAATATGCATTATTTATGTCTAAATGCCTATTTACCCAGCCAGCATCTTGGGTCAAAACTAAAAGCATTCGGATTATACCGAAATTGGCAACATGGGGCATATGTTTGATTAAAGTCAATATCGGGTGTCTGGCTACGACCTTTGGCTACGAGCCTAGCTTTAAATTTACTAACCTTTCCTTTAGAATCTCCTTTTATTTTAAAAACCCAACGATTACGGATTACTTTCTTATTTTTAGGTAAATTAGTGATAACCCTTGTTTGTCTTTCTTCTAAACAATTTAACTATTTTTGCATCGCATTTTTCCAAAGATCCGATTCGGGTGAGCAAACAGCTTCTTCAAAAGTTTGAGGTTCAGACACCTCGCATAAATTTAGTTCAACATTTGCAAGATTCAGTGTTTTTCTTTCAATTTCTCAACTACGGAGCTCAAAGTATTACCAGAACTACCCCCCACTATATCTCTAACTTCTGAAGTCGACGGAACTTCTAGTTGACTGCCGTAACCTGGTTGAAGGTCAGGATCACGTGGCGGGAGAACTTTGCCCTGTTCCGGCAACCAAACGAAACTGTTTTTAGCCTCGCTACCCTCCGTTACGTCATCCTTAAGCTGGTTTAAACCGACTTTATTTTCGGCGAATATAGCATGTTTAGTTATGAACACTTGTTTAGAATCATTATCCCAGAGTCTATAACCTTTGGATTGTGTTGAATATCCGACTAAGATACATCTTTTAGCTCGACGGTCGAATTTCTTTCGTTTTTGCTTCGGAATATGAGCATAAGCTAGAGCTCCAAATATTTTAAAATGACGTACGCTCACTTTTCTTGAAAACCAAATTTCCTCTGGAACTTTGTTATCAAGAGCGCTACAAAGGCTTCTATTTTTAATGTATGCGGCACAATTAACGCTTTCAGCCCAGAATTTTTGTGGCGAATCAGCGTTGTGCATTGACGCTCTAGCCATGTCAAGTAACGAACGATTTAAACGTTCCGAGACGCCATTTTGCTGAGGGCTGTAAGAATTCGTTATTCGTGTTTTATTCCAAGGCTCTCAAGTTTTTGTTTAAAGTTTTTATTACAATATTCTAACCCGTTATCTGTCCGCAAACGTTTAATCTTATGACCTGTTTCTCTTTCGGCTCTAGCCCTAAAGATGTCAAAGTATTCAATAACTTGATCTTTATGCTTCAAGAAATAAACAATAACTCTGCGGGAGAAATCGTCTGTAAATGTTAGAAAATAGCGTGACCCAGCAAAATAATCAACTGGAAATGGTCCACATAGATCGCTATGTACTAACTCTAACAAAATTTTATTTTTTATTTTATATGGAGAGCTTTTATGTGGCGATATTGTTGACTTTGTCATACAGCAATCATCGCATATTGACATTTCTCCTTTGGAAATTTCAAGACCATTAACAACGCTATTTTTAGCTAACTTGTTTAAAGTGTCTGCATTGATATGCATAAAGCGTTTATGCCAAAATTCTAGTGTAGGCGGACTTGAACTAGCTAAGTGCGCATTTTGTAAGTTGGCTTACCTCTAATGATGTACAATCCGTTTAGGTTCCTTGCCACACATATCACTCTGTTGTCACTGAACACTCTTGCCTTGTGGTTACAAATCTTGATGTGCTTGCCTTTATCCTCTGTTTGCGACACAGAAAGCAAATTTCTTCTTGCTTGGGGCACAAAAAGCACGTCGTTCAAGGTGACATCTTGCGTTCCAGTATCTAGGTACATCTTCATGTGGATATTTCCAACTCCCTCTACTTGTAGGTTGCCGCTCGCAGTCTGGATGGGCTCACACGTAGTAGGCTGGAAACTTGTAAACCATTGTCGGTTCTTACAGACGTGATGTGTTGCGCCGCTGTCCAAGATGAATTCATCTTCCGAAGAGACTGCATTGAAGGCCATGAGCATATTCTCCGACGGAGATTTAAAAGAGTCTTTTTTACTGCTGTAGATTTTATCCGTCTTGTAGTCTCGGTTGATGGACGACCTGCAATCCTTGGCGATATTGCCGTTTTTCGAACATCGGTAGCACTTGACTCCTTGTTTTCTGTAAGTCTTCTTAGTGTCGTCCTTTGAAAAATTGAGTGCTTCGCCGAGACCTGAACTTGCTCCTTCTCGGGCAGATCTTCTTTCATACTCTGTGAGTAGAGTATTTCTAACCTTGTACGATATGAAGTCAGAGTCCTTGACATTTCCGAACGACATCACCAGGGTATCGAAGCTGTCAGGTAACCCTGATAGCATGCTGTATGCTATATCTTGATCGTCGACTTCCGCACCTGCCTCTTTTAAATAGTCCGTGCAAATTTTCAATCTATTCAAATAGTCTAACACTGACTCACCAGTTTGAAGCTTGATGTTCACAAACTGCTTCTTTAACTGTAGTATCCTCGAACGAGATTTTGGCTCAAAAACCTGTTCCAGATTTTTCCACGCCTCCTGTGGCGATGTACAGTCGATGATGTGGATTTGGTGTTCTGTATTTATCGACAACGCGATAACAGCCAGAGCTCTATCCTTTTGAGCTTTTAGTTGAGCATCTTGGGTATCTTCATCTTTAATCATCACATCCCACAAGCCCTTCTCAATTAGTAGAATCTTGATGTTGTACTTCCATGAGCGGTAATTTTGGCCCTTCAATTTTTCAACCACTGCCGTTGTTGCACTAATGGCCGCCATGGTGACGAAGCAACTTTTCGACGAGGGCAAGCGGAGGTAGCTTCGCTGAAGGAATTTTGCTCACGAGGATATGCAGAACTTTAACCACAGAGCTAGGGAACAACGCTCTGCTACCACTTGTTGAATCGGTGGTTCAATCAGATGCAGAATAGATTGAAACATATAAGTTTTAATATATCACGACATAGCAATCAGCCTGAACAAGAGAGGACATAAACAGGAAGTGAAGGGAAAGGTGCAGCGCCTCTAGTGGTGGTGGTTGGAAGCTCCTCAATGCCACGTCGTCCCTACGTCACGTAGGCGCGCTGGAAGCCACTGCGTATTTGAAGGAAGCACACAGTTCAGCAAGTTCTAGTCCTGTTTCTTTGTTTTTTTTTCATATATGAATTCACACATTTGATGTATGTACGAGTAGGTTTGGAGTGGGATGTATAGGGATTGGGGGTGAACTGTTTTTCATAGTTGTTGGCAAATGATTCAGATGCTTTTTCTGTGGTTAGTGACTGCCCAATGTTTATCTTCAATGTTATTTCTTGTTTTTCAGAGTTGGATAATCGTTTGAGGGCTTTCCATATCTTTTGGTCCGTGATTTTCAAGTTTTCGATAAAGTAGTCCCAGCTAGTGTTATCGTGCTCTCTTGAAAGTTTCTGTGATTCTCTCCGGGCCGTCATGTAGGCTGATTTATCTCGGGGATCGCAGTTATTTTTTCTTTTTTTTTCTTAGTCTGTTGGTGGATCATATTTTTTCTTTAATGTGAAGAGGATATCTTAGTTCGAATTCCGGGTCCTTATTTTTTGTTGATTCTCTCAAATTTTTCACCATTTGTTCTTCAATGTATGTAATGGCCTCTCTATTTTTAAAGATGTGTCTAGGATCAGTTCAGGAGGTTCAGCGGTTTCCATTTTGTACTTGAAAAGGGCCCTATCTGTAATTTTAATTTTTGTATTTGAGTAGGAGATTTTGAAATCCAGTAGCACAAGTAGTACTGGGAGATGATCGGAGGTTAGTTCGTTCAGGACTTTGGAGTATGCGCTTTGGAAGATGTTTTTGTGCACGGCGATATCAATGATATCTGGAGGTGAGTCATGTGTGGATTCGTCGGGGTAGCTCACATCTAGGTCCATAACATCCATTGCGTTTTGGAGCCTTCTCCCGCTTGGGTTAGTGGTGGTGGAACCCCAGGCAGGATGTTTGCAGTTTAGGTCCCCTGCTATGATGGTCGGTGTGTCCGTTGAGAAAATTTTGTAGATATCTGTTTGGTCTAGATAGGTGTTTGTTGGTTTGTAGCAGGAATACAGGTTCATATTTAACCCGTTTTTGTTTTGATAATTCCAGACTTGAGGTGGTGGCATGAATAGGTGCATGGCTGTACTTCTTGTGGATGAATATGGCAGTTCCATCACCTTGTCCGGTTAGTCTGTCGTTGCGGAGGGTGATGAAGTTTTGAATCCTCATTTTATGGCACGGCTTAAGCCTGGTTTCTGACACTATTGCGATGTCGATGTCGTGGCGTTCAGGAATTCTGAGAATTGTTTGTTTTTTGTTTTGAAGACTACACGCGTTCCAGTGAACGATTCGAAGACTATTTTTATATATATATATTTTTTGTAATTCATTTACATATAATGGTGTTTACAACGTTCTTCATAAAGTTGGCTATTATTGCGGGGTCACTGAGAGCCTTTTTGATAGCGCTCTCTAGTTGGTTGACCTTAGTGACTGAAGGGAGTTTGGACGTTTTTTATTGACATATGGAGTTTTGTTCTTGTTTTGAGTGGGTTGGGGAATTTCATAAGGGTTTGGACCTTTAGGGTTGGATTTTTCTTTTTTTGTATTGGGGTTTGGTTTCTTATTATTTTGGGTTTGGGACACTATATTTATCTTTCTGTATAGTGGGCAACCACGCCAACTTGCTATATGCTGTCCCTGGCAGTTTGCACATTTAGGTGGGACTTCTTTTTCTTTGGTGCATTCAGATGTGAAATAATGTTCTCCACATTTTACACATTTGAGAGTTTCCCTACATTCAAACTGGGAGTGCCCAAAAATTTGGCACCTGTGGCATTGTCCGGGGCCTTTAGGAGCCCTGTAAGCCTCGACCTGCACTTCATGCAACAGAGATCTGTGATATTATAGATATTTTTATTCCTTGCAATGTCTTAGGAAGGGTTACCTGGATTAGTGGGAGCTCTTCCTTTGTTCCTGATTTTCGTAGTCTTGCAAGTTTGGACATCTCAAATCCCTTGTTTTACAGATCCTCTTGTATTTCGGGGATGGTGATGCAACGGTCGAGACCTCAGACGACCACTCTAAGGCTCTTTTCACCGTCGAAGAGTGGAAGGTGTAGTGGCGATCTTCCAACCACTTGGTAGCTGTCAGGTAGTCTGATATTGTGTGGGTCTCAACGTTTATGTGTCGTCCTAATGTGTAGAATTCTGGCTTTTTTTTGTACAATTGACAAGACCATCTCTAAGCCCTGACCTTTACCCCGCTTATTTTAATTGGTGGTATTCTGATCTTGGGGTTAGGGGTGGGGTTGTTGGGTCCGTTATTGGATGTTTCGTTAAGTTTCTTTGATGGGTTCAAGTTTTTATGGTTTTGTTAATGATTTGGCATTTTATTTGGTGTCACTTCGATTTCCATTTCGATTGTTTCTGCTTCATGAGGTTTTTCAGGCTGTTTCTTTTGTGATGTTGGTTCAGGATTACCTTGTGACCCTTGGTTGGAGCACCAGGTTGTTATTTGCGTTGTTTTTTTCTTTTGCGGCTACTGGTGATTTTTCTCTTGGGCGCTTCGAGGGAGTTTTTGTAGTATCATGTTCTAGGTAGTTTGAGCGCAGTTCGCGCAGTTCCCTTTCGGAAAGTCAATTAAATTTATTAGCTCAGCAAAGCTGGCTTCAACCGCGCAGCAGTATTTTTTCAAAGCTTGAGAGTATTCTTTATTTTTTTAATGCTGGGCATTCTGGCAGTTTCCAAATTGAATATTGACGGGTACCTACCGGATATTTGGGGTTGATAAAATTAGTGTTGGGGACTTCTAGTGCAGGGAGGTCTTCCACGGTTCGGGTTTTCCTCAGAAATTCTAAAAAAGAAAAAAAATCTAGCATGGAGAGAACCTACGACTTTATTTTCAATATAGTATACAGTGTTCAATGCAACTTATGAGCTAAAGAACATTGCACGCTGATTGGCTGATAAGCTCATAGCTGATTGCCTGATCAAGGTCACGTGGCATTGAACAGTCAAAAAGAGATGACAAAACGGACATATAAATCTACATATAAATATTAATACGTATTACTATATTACGAGAATTATGATTGTTTAAATCAGAGAAACGCCAACTATAGGAATAAATATCGGCTAAACATTGATTTAATTTCTATTCTCGAGTTTTGGCTAAATACCTCTTTTGGTTCATCAAGAAAAGGCAATCAACTATGCGTTTCGGGCTGTTGGCCCTCTTCAGCGTGGTGCAGACTCTACCTTTATAACCCAGAAAGAAGGGTGTATACACTTCTTTATTGTAAATATCATTATCATAAACTTTAGCGCTATCTATCGCTGAAAACTTAGAACTATTTTCACACACACAACGCTACTTTTCATTATAAATATATGTCATAAAAAAAGACGTATTCTAGGTACGTTACCAATTCATTCATGCAGTCGTGGATTGAAATGAATGATAACTTTTATTTTCCAAAATTGTATTTATTTTTTGATTTGATTATATTTCTAAGACAAACAGTTTGCATACATTCAATTTAAAATGATATTATCTAAGTATAAACAAAAACAATAATGGGTTGTATTCCTTTTGTTAAGGATTTTAAAAATTAACTCTGTGTTTAGAATTCCAATTATTTTATGAATAATAAAAATCATATTTTTATTATGTCATTTCTTCCCTCCAAGGATAAAAATTAGGGAGTAATTTTCAAAGTAAAAAAAAAGTATCATTATTATTTACATAGTTTATCAATTAAGATGGAGGATACCAATTGAAACTATATCAATGATGCTCTTTATTCCTTCTACATATTCCTATTGGTACCTTTTTTCTTGACAGTAGCTGAAAAATCCAATCTTATTTGAATTTATAGGTGTCTCCTTCCTATAATTCATAAGGGGATTTACCTCATGAATTGAGTAGGCCTTCTAAGGGCTCTCAAGATTCAAAAGGTACTTTGCCACATGCCAAAAAAATATATCTTTGAAAATCACAAATTTATTTCTCATAATGACGAGTGGTATCCAAGCAAGTCTCTACATAAAAATCAAAAGCCTCTTCTACTAAAAAATCTCCAACATTTTTCAATTTCCAGGTATCATTTAATTCTTCTAAGAAAGCCTTCTGGTTGAAATATTTGAGCCACTATTTTAGGGCTAGACTTCCGTTAGGGTTAAATTTACATACGTTTAATTTATTGTTATCTGACATATTTTTTTCTATTTGTAATGCGTTACTTTTACTTCTGTCTTTTAACTTTGGCATTTATATTTAATATATATAGACATTTTTTAATTTTCAAGTTGTAATTTTGAATTTTATAGTTGAAAAATTTACATCTTTAAAGCAATTTCATTTTCGTCTTAACGTAAGACGTCTTTAAATAATAATCAATTATATATTTCTATTTCTATTTAAAAAAAAACTTTTCTTTTTTATATATGGATTTGAAATTGATATAGGCTTAGCAAAATACGGTTATTATTTTTGAGGATTTCTGGTTGTTTTTGTACTCACGTATGTTGTAGTTACGAGGACATCCCTTTAGATAAAAACAAATATATATTTATTTAAGGAACGACTTGTTCCATTACATATATTGTTAAGACAAGTTAGCGGTAAACATCAGCAAGGTTGAAGGTAGTAGTTGGAAGTTACGTCATCGTAGTGACGTCAGCATCTATGATGATTAAAGTCAAAGTCTGTGTAACAATTCCCTCCTTACTTTGGCTTTATTCCCACGATGCTGAGGCTCTCCAGGTGTTTCTTCATCTGGTCTCGGGATAGGTCCTTTGTGAAGATATCCGCCTCCAGGTCCTGAGATGGCTTGTACAGAAGGCAGATGTCTCTGGATTCATAACAGTCTCTCAAGAAGTGGTACTTTCTGTTGATATGTCTACAGCGACTGCTTTGTTTAGGGCTGGAGATCCAGTTGATCAATGACTGACTGTCTGTATAGATCGCAGTTGGTTTTTCCATGAAATTCCATTCTTCCAGCTCTCGTAACAGGTTTATTATCCACTTGATTTGACAGCAGCTTTCACAAGCAGCTATCATTTCCGCTTCCATTGTGGAGAGGGCGACGAGTGGTTGTTTACTACTTTTCCAGTCTATAGTTGCTTCGCCGAGCTTCAATACATATCCGCCGTAGGATTTTCCATCATGAGTGGTCGACCAGCTGGCATCGGTGTAGGACTTCGGGATTCCAGTCTTTCCTCTTTCAAATTTCACTCCTAGGTCAATTGTTCCTCGTAGGTATCTCATCACTCTTTTGATTGCTGCCCAGTGCATCTGTTTTGGTTGTCTGGAGTACTGTGAAAGTTTGCTAGTGATGTAAGCGATGTCGGGTCTGGTGTTAACAGCTAGAAACATTAGCATTCCAAGGGCTTCTTGGTAAGTGTGCTGATCACAATTGTCATCTTCAATATGATTGTCCAAATTGATTTCTTTGGAACCTGGTGTTGGAACTTCCTTACAATTTTCCATTCCATATTTCTGCAATATTTGTTGTACATAGTGGCTTTGCTGTAGCGAAATTCCCTCCTTGTCTTGTATGATCTTGATTCCCAAAAACATGCCTTTACATGTTACATCCTTTATTTCCAGGTGATGTCTCAATTTATTGATGAATCTGTTTGAGGTATCTTCAGAATCTGAGACAGTGATAAAGTCATCAACATATATCCCTACATAGAAGTATTTGTCTTCATTCTTCCATTTAAATAGGCAAGGATCAGATTTAAGTTTTTCCAGTCCACAGTCATGAAGTACTTGACTGAATTTCTCATACCACGATCTTCCGGATATAGGTAGACCGTAAATACTTTTGTTGAGTTTGCAAACTTTGTTTCTGTCTTGGACAAATCCATCAGGTTGTTCCATGAATATTGTGTTTTCAATGTTTCCATTTAGATAGGCTGCTTTCACATCAAAAAGTTTAATGACTGAATCTTTTGTTGCTGCCATTGACAAAACAGTCCTGAGGGTGGCATTTTTAATTACAGGGCTGAAACTTTCGTTGTAATCTCTTCCTGGAATTTGGTTGTATCCCATTGCAACAAGTCTAGCTTTGTAAGTTTTGTTTTCGTTTTCTTGGTCTTTAGATATTTTGAACACCCATTTACTTTTGACAACTTTAGCGTTTACAGGTCTAGGTATCAGTTCCCATACTTGATGCGAGTACATGTTCTGTATTTCCTCAAGCATTGCGTTCTCCCAATGTTTCTTGTCTTCGCATGCGATGGCTTCATCATAGTCTTTCGGAATGGTTTCATTCGTAGTAGCCAGAAGGTAGTCATCAAATCTTTTAGGTGTTGTTCGAGTTCTTTGTGGTCTGTCTGATTCACTTGACTCTGTCTGTCTGTTGACCATGGTATCTGGTGCTGGCTCTTCAATATCAACATCTGATAGAACATGATTGTTCAGTTGTTCATCCTCCTGAATGAAGAAATATGTGTCAGTGTCCGTATTATTATCATTTTGTTTTTCTTCCGAGATGACATTATTGTTCTCTCTGAAGTGAATGTCTGCGGTTTCAAGAATGACTCTCGCTGTGATATCAAATACTCGAAAAAGGTACTCTAGCTAAGCTAAGGGACAATAAGTTAATAATTAATGGCATAGCATATAAGGTCTGTGATGGACAAATTGTAGATGCCAATGGACATTCATTGTAGCAGGCAGATAGGAAACAATCACTTGTAAATAGTCAACCCATTGATAAACAGATCTTTAATACAGTGTCCATACAGCCACTTTATGATAAAACACTCACGGCTAAAACTTCTAAAATTAAAAACTCAAAGGTTATGGAAAATATATCAGATAGAAATACAACTAAAATTAGGTATACACATACGAAAAACTGTGAATCGGCAATAAAAGACAAACAAGTAACTCAGGCCAAACATATAGATACTAAAATTAAAATATTACAATGGAATATAAATGGATTCAATAGAATAACATCAATATTTCCACTCGTTGAATACCTAAAAAAATACGAACTTTTTGCACTAAATGAAACATGGATCACTGGTGTTATTGAATTGTTAACTGATGAGTATTACATAATTCAAAGCCCAGCAATGAAGACAGAACTAAAGGGAAGGGGCTCGGGGGGAATTCTGATTGGAATAAAAAAAAACTTCCAACATACGGTTAGAAAAATCGAAACAAACCCTTACTGGATATCTGTCTTGACGCACAAATTTCTAGACAAAACCACCGAGAGTATATGTTTGCTGTTTGCTTATTTACCTCCTAATGCATTACAAGAACAAAATTTAACAAATTTACTTAGGCATATTGATTATCACATGAGTGAAGGTAACGAAGTGCTAATAGCTGGTGACATCAATATTAGAATAGGCAATGCTGGAGGCTTCCATAACCCACTGAAACTAAATTCACCCCTCAACAAATATAGGAAATCTAAAGACCTAATATCTTCGAAACTATCTGAAAAACTAATTTCCTTCACTGATTCAAATTCTATAACAATAGCTAATGGAAGAACTAAGGGTGACACGCACGGCTCATTCACTTTTATTTCAGAAAGAGGTTCATCGGTTTTGGATTATTTCATGTACACACACGGTTTAACACAGATCATATCGGATATGTGGATCGAAGAAATTTCATATTCAGACCACTTACCAATTGTTTTACAAATTAATACTGGGTATGAAGCCATTAAATCCTCGTACAAAAATGAAATACTAACACGAAAATTCATTTGGACGAAAGAAAATGTGGAGATGCTAAAACATAATTTAAGTGATATTGAAGTTGGAAATGAAACCGATATTAACACAGAAACAGCAAATTTTACTAAACAGATCTACACGGCAATGGAATCGGCAAATATAATTAAATTTGCTAAACGACGACACCAACTTTCAAAACCTTGGTATGACAAAGATTGCTATATCATGAAAAAAACGACCAAAGTAAGTTTACAAAGATGTAGGAACTCAAATAACATACACGACCGCCAAAAATATATTGAGGCTAGGAGGGAATATTTTAAGCTCCTGCAAAGAAAAAGAGATGAATTCAATAAGGACAAGAATGAAAGGATAAAAAACGCCAAAGATCCCAAATCCTTCTGGAATGCCATTGCATCCTTCAGAAAAAAACCAATAATACAAGGTGAGATTGATATAAAATAATGGTTTTTATTTTATAAAAATTTACTGAACAAAGAAAATAAAGAAGCTACTTTTACGGTAAACCAGATGATCGGTTGGAAAGATCCAGATTTAGACGCGGAAATAACCCTTGAAGAGATCCATGATGTAGTAAAAAAACTAGCGAACGGCAAAGCAGTGGGACTCGATGGTATACCAAATGAGTTGCTAAAGAATTTACCAATACCGACTTTAAATAAATTGAAAAACCTATTCAACAAAATAATGTCCACAGAAAAATACCCGCAACTCTGGACGAACTCAATAGTACACCCTATATATAAAAGCGCTGATAAGAATAACCCAACAAATTACAGAGGGATTGCCCTCTGCAGTAATATATCTAAATTATTTACTACAATACTAAGAAACAGATTAAACAACTGGATAGAAAAAAGAGTGACTATTTTAGAAAACCAAGCAGGTTTCCGTAAGAACCGATCATGCACTGACCACATAATACTACTGAATTCACTCATCCAATTATCTCTGAGAAGAAAACGAGGCAAGCTATATGTCTTCTTCGTCGATTTGACTAAAGCTTTCGACACAGTCCCACATGATTTACTTTGGCAAAAATTGCATAAAATGGGCATTAGCAATAAATTTGTAATGCTGATAAAAAACTTTTACCAAGAAGCTAAGATCACTATCCGATGGAAAGGACAATATTCAAATAATGTGAAAATTAATTCTGGAGTGTTGCAGGGAGAATCACTTTCCCCACTTTTATTTATACTATATATGGCCGACCTAATAGAACTTTATAATAACTCAGCACTTACAGGATTTCATCTCCCTGATTTTGGCGTTTTACACCTACTTATGTATGCGGATGACATAGCCATAATTGGAGAATCGAAAATTAATCTTCAAATTAAAATCAATTTACTAAAGTCTTACCTGGATAAGAACAAATTAGTTTTAAATGAAAATAAGTCCAAAATAATAGTATTCAGAAATGGAGGAAGACCGGCAAGACACGAAAACTGGTACTGGGGTGACACCCCACTGACTGTTGCGTCCAATATTACATATCTGGGATATCCATTCACTTCCACTATTAATAGTAAAAAGGTAGCCCTCTTTTATAAAGCCAAAGCAAATACGGCAATAAATGCAACTATTAGACTGATAAAAAAAGAAAAAATTAACTCATTAAAAGTTGCTCTGAATCTATTTGACTCAGTTATTAAATCAATACTGCTCTATGCGGCCCCTGTGTGGGCTTGGGACAATACGGATATTATAGACCAATTACAGAATACGTTTATCAAAAATTTTCTGAATCTACCAAGATATATACCAGGGTACATTGTAAGGCTGGAAACAGGCAGAATATCTTTGACTTTTACAACGATCAAATTAATTTTGAAATATTTCATTAGATTACAAAAAATGGAAGACAATAGACTACCTAAGCTATGCTGGAATAGATTGAAGGAAATTTCCTTAATGACAAAAAAACCTATAGGATTCTGTAAGAATATTATGGATATCATCAATCATTGTGGACTCACATGGCTAAACTATAGGTTAAATTATGATGACATACAGATCGAACTTCCGAATATACTAAAAATAAAAATTGAACAGCTATTGCAGCAAGATCTGGCAAAATTATCTCTTACGAAAACATACTCAAACTATAGGTTACTTTATGATTCATTTATTCCAGAAAATTACTTTTCATGCAATCTGTCTTCAGCTTTAGTGAGTTTTATTGCACAGATCAGATTAATGTCAACATTGATCAAAGAAAATCATATTTACGCAATTAAGAAAGAAGATTTGTACTGTGGGTTATGTGGAAGTCAGATAACTGATGAAATATACCATTTTATTGCTGAATGCGGGGATCTGGAAGGAGAGAGAAAAAAGATCCTGAAAAGTCTTCCTAGACCGCATTTGAACTCAATAAAGCTAATAAAAACTGTTTCAGATAAGAAAAGTTGGGCAATTGAACTGTTCAACTTTCAAAAAGCGGTTGGGAATAAAATTGCACTCATGGAAGAGAGAAGAACAGGGGCACAATAAAAAGTCACCCTGTTTGACATACCTTGACTGTAAATACTATATTTTCACCTGTTCTCTTATGGTTAATATTGTCTGTAACTCCACGGAGAATCCGTACAGGGCAAGATGCCCTAATAAAGCTGTTTTGTTTGTTTGTTTGTTTGTTTGATATCAAATACTCGATAAGCTCTTCTGCATCTTGAATAGCCTACAAATATTCCTCTCTTAGATTTAGCTTCTAGTTTGTGTCTTTGATGATTCTCGAGTTTATAGAAGACTTCACAACCAAATCTCATGATGTGAGAGACGGATGGCTTTTTACCTTTCCTTTTTCCATAGGGGTAGTGTCTGGGTCATTGGTTGTGGGAGTTAGATTGTACAGATATGCAGCTGTATTCACAGCTTCTGCCCAGAAGTGTAGGGGTAATTGGGAGTCTGCCAGAAGTGTTCGGCCTTTGTCTAATAGTGTTCTGTTAGCTCTTTCAACTCTCCCATTGCTTCTTGGGGTGTACGGTGTAGTTAGTTCATGTTTAATTCCTCTGGATTCTATGAAGGTTTCAAGATTTTTATTGATAAATTCTGTTCCGTTATCTGTTCTAAGTCGTTTTAGTTTTGAGTTTAGCTCGTTTTCTCTCTTTACAATAAACTTCTTCAAAACTTCTGCTGTTGAGAGTTTATCTTTGAGAAATTCTACAAATATTCTCCTAGAAAATCCATCTACGATGGTCAAGAAATATTTACTTCCGCCCAAGGAGTTTATTCTCATTGGACCACAGAGATCGACATAAATGGCTTCAAATGGGTAGCTTTCCTGATTGTTATCTGTGTGAACATAGGGTACTTTGGTCATTTTTCCCAAGGAGCAAGCATCACATTGATCAAGGGTACCATTTATAGAGTTCAAGCCTTTTAGAAGATTGTTCTTCAAGATCAGGTCTAGTTTGTTGTCGCTAGGATGTCCTAACCTTCTGTGCCATGCAGTCCTAGAATTGTCCTTTGAAATCAAACAATGTTCATTTGGGACATGAGTTGCTTCAGATAAACGTGATAGGTTCAATGTGTACATGTTACCATCAAAGTTGCCTGTTCCTATTAGCTTGTCATCAGAAGAGTATATGTATGCTCCTTCAGAGTTCAAAAGAACAGAGTTCCCTCTTCTTACTACGCTTGGAATGGACATTAGATTTCCTTTCAGGTGTGGTACATGGAGGACATTATGCAGGGTTACAGCGTTGTTAAGTTTGTCCTTACCTTGTACAGTAGCTTGGATTGATCCTGATGAGGTAGATTCGATGTGCCTCCCTTCTTCTGCCACTTGTATGCTTCTTCTCTCCTCCGTCTTGTGCTCGATCCAATCACCATGGGAAGTTATGTGGCTTGTGCACGCAGAATCAATTATCCACACGTCCTGAGTTGTCGGGCGTTCCTCCCTTGTGCTTGCATGTAGTGCGTATTCTGAAGTGGAGTCTCTTCGTTGGGATGGTTCCTCCGTTCGTTCTTGGATTGCTGACCTGGCTGTGTCTTTGTTTTGTTTTGGTCCTTTATGGTAGTTCCTTGTACTGGCCATGTTATTTTTGTTTGTTGTATTCTTTTGATTTCCTTTGTTGTCAGGGTTGAACCAACAGTCTTTCTTGAAATGTCCTTTTCTTTTGCAAATGTAGCATGATTTTTCTTTGAATTGGTTGCCTGATGATCTGAAAGCATTTTCATGATTTTTGCTTCTGTCCTGTCTTTTCTTCTCGAAATCCAGTAGAGCTTGTCTCAAGTCTGGTAAGGAGATTTCTCTGTTTATTGACAGTGCTGCTGTGATCGTGTCAAAGTTAGGTGTGAGTCCTTCAACAATGTATCGTACAAGTTCTCTTTCTGTTACAGTCTTTCCTAGCTGGGTGATCTCTTGTGCTAGTTTCTGTGCTCGTACAATATACATGTTGACATTTTCATTTGGGTTCAATTTTAGTCTGGCTAGATCCAACATTAGGTCTATCCTTTTATTTTCTAGAGATCCTTCAAACCTTTTCTTTATGTCGTACCAAATTCTTTTGGCTCTTTTATCGCCTCGAAAGATGATTGTTAAGTCATCCGAAAGTGACAATATTATTAGGCTGTATGCTTCCCGATTCTTTTTCTTCCAAATATCATATTCTAGTTTATTTTTTGTAAAGTCTGGCTCGTCATTAACAATTACGTCCTCGAAGAGATCTTTTGAATCTAGAATTGCTTCCATTTTCATGGACCACGTGGTATAGTTGTTTTCTGTTAACTGTTCGATTTTTGCTAAGTTATGTGTATCCATTTTTATTCAATTTTTTCTTTCTAAATTGGCGGTTAGTCCAATTATTTAATTTCTTTTTGATTTAAATGGATCAATTGGCGGTTAGTCCAATTCGCGCGCCCAAACAACGCACTGCTACCAAATTGATATAGGCTTAGCAAAAAACGGTTATTATTTTTGAGGATTTCTGGTTGTTTTTGTACTCACGTATGTTGTAGTTACGAGGACATCCCTTTAGATAAAAACAAATATATATTTATTTAAGGAACGACTTGTTCCATTACATATATTGTTAAGACAAGTTAGCGGTAAACATCAGCAAGGTTGAAGGTAGTAGTTGGAAGTTACGTCATCGTAGTGACGTCAGCATCTATGATGATTAAAGTCAAAGTCTGTGTAACAGAAATCTATTGGAATATTTCTCGTACAGGGTTAAAATACATCCTGTCGGCTATTAAATTTTAGTTGTCATAAAAAAAGACGTATTCTAGGTACGTTACCAATTCATTCATGCAGTCGTGGATTGAAATGAATGATAACTTTTATTTTCCAAAATTGTATTTATTTTTTGATTTGATTATATTTCTAAGACAAACAGTTTGCATACATTCAATTTAAAATGATATTATCTAAGTATAAACAAAAACAATAATGGGTTGTATTTCTTTTGTTAAGGATTTTAAAAATTAACTCTGTGTTTAGAATTCCAATTATTTTATGAATAATAAAAATCATATTTTTATTATGTCATATATATAATTAAAAACTACTTCTACAGCCCTTATCCTGCAATGAATAAAAACTGAAAGGGGGAGGGCATGAGGGCAGTGGTGAACCCTCTCAGCGATTTTGTCATTTCAATCTACACTGGAGGTTCACTACTGATGAGCCATACCGCCCCCTACAAACTTTTTTTTATTTCGAATGTATTACCGTACATATAAAATGACCCTTAAAATTAGAAGTGTTTGAAAAAATAAATGCTCAGAAAATCATTGGTGCACCCTGGTTTCTCTGAAACACGATCATCAGGAACGATCTCAATATCCAAAATATTAACTAAAACATAATAAAACAGGCGTTCAATTTTCATCAAAAATCCGAAAACTGAAAAATACATCTTTCAAAGAAGCCTGCAACTATAAAGGAAAAACGAGGAGAAACAAACGAAACTTATGACCTAGACAGACGCAACTCAGTAAAAATGATAAATGGAAAAGAAAAGTAAAAAGAAATAACTAAGATTCGAAAAGGCTAGAAAAACATTTTCAAAAAGCGAGAGTGAATTTAACCAAGAGTTCCAAGAAAAAAAAGTTTATTTTTTTAAATATGAAGAACGCGTGGACATAAATCATTACAATAAATATTATGATCTAGGTCGCTCTCTTTTTTTTGACCGGTATCTGATAGGTAATTTGAAACAGGTTTTATTCTTTGCAGTTTAAAGGCTGTAGATATAGCTTTTATAATTATATATAAAGTAATGTTGTGTTAAAAATACTAATAATTATAATCGCTTCTTTATATAACAAGAAAAAGGCATTTAGGGCCAAATATGTGAAACTATGCTTACAGAACGTCTTTCTGGAGCGGGCAATATATTGTCGAGTAGAAAATGAGGGAGGTAAAACAATTCATTTGTATTCAAACATTTCCTAAAATATTCATAGAGAGATAACCCAGGTTCTCCTGGAGCGTATATATAAATGTGTAAAACCGAGAGGCAACGATACAAATTTGCTGAGTAACAAAATTTTAAACTAGTTAACTAAAAATGAAAAAAAAAAAAATCGGTTACAATATACTATGTTGAATATTTTTACATCTATTTTAACGGGAAAAGTAACCATACATAATTTTGAGACCAATTCTCTCCCGGCCATATTTTGGTCATAGAATCGGCCTAATTTCTATACCAGGTAGACACCTCTTTGGTGAATTCTGAGGCTTTCACCATAGAAACCATGATGGGCGTTCTGTCAAAGCTAGCGTTGTGGTTTGTCACCATATAAACTATGATAGGCGTTCTGTCCAAGCTAGCGTTGTGGCTTGTCACCATAGAAACCATGATAGGCGTTCTGTCAAAGCCAGTGTTGTGGTTTGTCACCATAGAAACCATGATGGGCGTTCGGTCAAAGCTAGCGTTGTGGTTTGTCACCATAGGAACCATGATGGGCGTTCTGTCAAAGCTAGCGTAGTGGTTTGTCACCATAGAAACCATGATGGACGTTCTGTCAAAGCTAGCGTTGTGGTTTGTTACCATAGAAGCCATGATGGGCGTTCTATCAAAACTAGCGTTGTGTTTTGTCACCATAGAAATGTTAGCACGTTTTCTTTGAAGTTTCTTCTAGAAAGAACGAGCTGACTCAATTCGATTCAATTCGATTTATTTCAAACAACAAAAGAGAATTACACTACGATTTAATGCGATTTAGTTGTATTTATAACACAAAATAAAACTGAAGAAGAAAAAAAACAACAAAAAGAATGATGATAAGTAACAATAAAATTCTATGAATATGAATTATAATTAATTAATAAAATACAATAATAATAATAATAAAAAACTGACATACTCCACCCCGGTGGACTAACTTAGTCCTCAGCAAAAGGTAATGGTACTATTTTAGAGACAGTACTAGTAAGGCGTTCTTGGTGCTTGGTCTTCACCTCGACGACTCGAACTTTTCCGTCCGCTCCCGGAAAGCCTTTGGTGATGCGACCAAGGCTCCAATACATTGCTGATGGTGATATGGTGTATCCTTGAGCAAGATGAGGTCACCTTCCTTAATGTTGGGTGAGGAATTTTGCCATTTTAGGCGTTGTTGCAAATTGTTGAGGTATTCTCGATTCCAACGTTTCCAAAATACATTTTTATTTTTTGATTTAGGCTCCAGCGATCGAGGTAGTTTATCGAAACATCATGATCATCATTAGATTCTGAAGGGGCAGTTAAGGGTCTCCCGATTAAGAAGTGTCCTGGTGTAAGAGGATTAAAATAGTCTGAATCTGAACTTAGAGGACAAATATGTCGCGAATTTTAAACAAGCTTCTATTTGAGTTGTCAGAGTAATAAGCTCTTCAAATGTGCGTATCTGAGACTTTAAGCATCTGAGAAGATGAAATTTGAAGGATTTTATTCCAGCCTCCCAGATACCTCCGAAATTTGGGGCGGAAGGAGGTATAAAATGCCAGTTGATTCGTTCATTAGATATGAATTTTTGAATTGTTGAAGCTTTCAATATATCAAACTGCTCTCGGAGAATGTTGTTAGCCCCCCTAAAGTTGGTCCCGTTATCACTAAATATATCAGAAGGTTTTCCTCGACGAGAAATAAACCGCTTGAGAGCTGCGAGGAAAGCCGCTGAAGATAGGTCTAATACAATTTCTATATGAATTGCTTTTGTGCAGAAACATAAAAATAAAGCAACATATGATTTTAATTTTACTTTGGATCTTTTGATGTTTGGTTTCATCAAAAACGGTCCTGCAAAGTCGATTCCAATTTTAGTGAACGGATTTGATTTCACAATTCGGTGCATAGGCAGATCTCCCATGATTTGCTTGGTAACTTGGCGTTTAGCCCTGAAACACACCATGCATTGGTGGATTATTTTCTTGACCAAACATCTGCCTGCAGGAATCCAATATCGTAATCGTAGTGCTGACATGGTCAGTTGAAGACCAGAATGTAAATGATCCAGATGACACTGTCGCACTATTAATTCCGTGATAAAATGATCTCTTGGCAAAATTATTGGATGCTTTTCATCAAATTGCAGATTTGAATGACGTAATCTTCCTCCAACCCGTAATAGTCCAGATTCATCAATGAAAGGATTCAAAGATAAAAGCCTTGAGTTAGTTGGTGAATATTTCTTTTGTTTTTGCAACAGGTAATTTCTGATTGAAATTCAGAACTTTGAATGAAACGAATAATATTGTGAATTGAACTTGTTAATTCGCTTGAAGATAGATGTCCTTTCTTTCTTTCATTGAAAGAACATTGGACATTGCATACAAATCTATAAATCCATTCTGTAATTCTAACAAGTTCGTTGATATTTGAGTATTTGAAAATGAAGTCTGGGAAAAGAAGATTAGTGGAATGAAAAACAGAGAAAGGTTTTCGTCTTTCACCTGAAATTTCTTTCGGAAAATCATATTGAGTTTGAATTGGATCTTCAAAGTTCACATCCGAGAGCCAAGTTGGTCCTCGCCACCAAAGAGAGGGATCCACCAGCTCTGAAGGAGTTATACCTCTGGAAGCGCAGTCTGCAGGATTATCTTTCGAAATGACATAATGCCAGGAAGAATGTAAAGTCAATCTTTGAACTTCAGCAATCCTATTTCCGACAAATGGATTCCAATGTCTAGATTCAGATTTAATCCAGCTAAGAACAATTTTGGAATCAGTTCATAAAAAATACTCTATCAATTTGGAAGCATAAAGAATTGCGAATAGTATCATATAAAGTTGCGAGAAGCAGAGCAGCGCACAGCTCCAGCCGTGGTATAGAAATCATTTTCAGAGGAGCTACCCTCGTCTTGGAAACAATCAGAGAAACTTTCATTTAGCCCGATTTGAAATGAGAGATCTTATATAAAATACTGCCGCATATGCAACTTCTGAAGAGTCAGAAAAACCATGAAGTTCAAACAGACACTGGCATGGGTCAATGGAGATATGTCCGCAACAGGAATTAACATTTCTGGTTTGAACCGATGCAAAAGAGTATGATGTCTCTTATTACACGATTTGCAATTTTGCGTGAAGACGCATGACGATACTCTATGGTTAGATCTTAGTTGTAACATAGACGATTATCTTTTACAAATGTCCATCTTTCAGGTAACATCATACCATTAAACTTAGGACATTTTAACAAAAAATGTTCACCTTTACATAAGACGCATGACTTGACTCTGCTATCTATACTAGAGTCAGAGGCAAATGTTGCTGAATGAGTGGATTTATTCATTTTGTAGAATTGTTTTTAATTTTCTTTTTCCTGAAAACTCCCGAGACTTCCAGCAAATCTTTCCAGGAAAGAAATAATATTCTCATACGATGGATATTCTTTCTCAAGCAAACTCATCTCCCATTCCTTTCTTATTGAACGATCAAGTTTTGATTGAATTATATGAATTAAAATCATATCCGATAAATTATTACGTTCCAATCCGAGAATAGAGAGATACTGAAAAGCTTTCGTTACAAGTGTCCAGGAGATCAAGTAAATCTTTAGTCGATTCTTGTTTTACATTTTTTAGATCATACAAATTTTGAATTTGTTTAAAAGCCAATTCACTTTTTTTTTTTGCGAATCTATTGACCAAGGTTTGCCAGGCAATAGGATAATTTTCATCAGAAATATTGAATGGCCTAATAAACTTAGCGGCATTTTATTTTAGTGCAGAATTTAAATATTGAAGTTTTTGAAAATTTCCCAGTGTTGGATTTTGATCAATAGATCTAATAAAAATTTCCTTAAAACTCAGCCAATCTGAAATATCACCACTAAAGGTGGGCAATTGAAATTTGGGAAGTTCTAAATGCGTTTCACCAGAAAATGTATTTTTATTTAAATTTCCCAGCGATCTATTTATTTTTATCAAAAAAGAATTGATTTTAGACTTTGCCTTAAAGGATACCTTAATTTTTCTTCGGTATTAATGCCTTTAAATTTTACTAATTTCACATATTGATTATCAAAGCTAGCTTTTAAATTTAACAAGTCTTCTTTATTTTGTATAAGTGCGTATTTATCATTGCCTTCTAAATTATATTCTACATCTGCTTTTATCAATTTTAAACTTTTAATCAGACATTCAAAAATTAAGATTTCTGTTTCCATATTTTAAAGATTAGTATTCAAAACCTTACCTTTCTTTATTTCTATGGCTTCTAAGAACTTTCTATTTCTCTACTTCTTTTCCCTGGTTTCGGCACCAAAAAATGTTAGCACGTTTTCTTTGAAGTTTCTTCTAGAAAGAACGAGCTGACTCAATTCGATTCAATTCGATTTATTTCAAACAACAAAAGAGAATTACACTACGATTTAATGCGATTTAGTTGTATATATAACACAAAAGAAAACAGAAGAATAAACAACAACAAAAAAATGATAATAAGTAACAATAAAATTCTATGAATATGAATTATAATTAATTAATAAAATACAATAATAATAATAATAATAAACCTAACAGAAATCATGATGAGCGTTCTGTCAAAGCTAGCATTGTGGTTTGTCACCATAGAAACCATGATGGGCGTTCTGTCAAAGCTAGCGTTGTGGTTTGTCACCATAGAAACCATGATGGGCGTTCTGTCAAAGCTAGCGTTGTGATTTGTTACCATAGAAACCATGATGGGAGTTCTATCAAAGCTATTGTTGTGGTTTGTCACCGACCCGAGTTTGACAGATTACTGAGAGAAGGCACATAGATTTTGTGTCTATTTTGAAGGGAGAGGTAAACTTTATTTTTTAAATAAATTCATCCTGGCACAAAATCATATCAATCAAAGTATAGTGTGAAATACAAATTTGAAGTAAACGAAAAAATTGCGCTACAAATTTTAAAATAAAACTACAACCTATCGCAATAAGTTTCTTTTATTATGTAGAAACTTATTGCGATAGGTTGTAGTTTTATTTTAAAATACAAATTTGATATTTAGCAATGAGCTCTATCATATTCCAGGAGCCTAATAAAAGCCTACAGTCGCACATGTGACGGAAGAAATTCACATGGATATTTAAACCAAACTTGTGCTCAAAGTTTTCCATTTAACATTACAAATATATTCAGATTTATATATTTAAACAAATCACTGAAAGCTTGAAGCTAGAAGGACGTCGGAACTCTTATGGAAGAATATTTCATCCTAGAAAATGTTAAGGCATGTAGCCAATATATTGGAGTAAATGATGCAGAGAATTTCTCTTGAGAGATCATATATACTGGAGTGGTCTCTTAATGGAGGTAGAGTTATGTTAGGTTATTTTATAAAGGCAATCTCAGGAAGATGGTCGATCATCAGATGGGTCGCTTATGGGAGTTTTAAAAATACCTTTTGCACACAGTATTTATAATATTTTCTATCATATAATAATCATTTATTTATCAAAATTACAAAATATATTTTGAGAAAGTCGATCGTCTGACGGCATTTTGTTTTGAAATATTAAATTAAAAATGATAATAATACAAAAATATTCGTATTTGTGGCCTGAAGATGGTGCTCTGTGTTCAAATGTTCATTTCCAGAGTGCTTGATGAAGCCAGAAAAGACAAAGATGAAGGTTGCAGACGAAACCATCTAAATTCTGCTGAACCAATCAGAACTTGCCACTTAGAAGGGGAACCAAGATGGCTGCCATTTCTGCAGATTTACGAGAGTCGGCTGAGTAGATCTGATAACACTGTATTTTTATACAGTAGAATTCTTCTCAACTTTTCCCGTATTTTTCTTTCGGCTCCTAACTTATATATTTTATGAGGTATTTTTCTTTTGAAATATAAAATATTGGGGGTATATATTTCAGAGTGAAATACTAAATACAGTATTTGGGCTTTATATGAGAAATACGTCTCATATATATGGAGGAAATTTCACTTTTTACGCTGTAGAACATGAAGCGTGCACGTGTGGGCGATAATTCATAAACGCCACTTTTAAAACTTTTCATTATAAATACTAAAATAAAAATTTAACATGCCGAAAATAACCCAAGATTTTGTGATGGTTACATTTTTATAATTTCCGCGAAAGAATTTTATTATTCTTAGATAATTTAAATATGTGAATAAAAACATATATTAACAGAAAATATCACCAATATTTTCTCAAAAAGCCATGTAATAAGGGAAAAGATACAATATCGATTATGCAACTAAATCACTATCAAATGATCAAATTTAAAAGAAGCCGTTGACAACTACGACCCAACAAATGCGTCGATATGTCACCAAAGAAAACCCATTAATAAAAATATATCGCTTCACGAATAAATATTTCACAATCTACAATCTGAATGATTAAAGAGAGAAATTGGAACTTTCAAATGAGAAAAAAAAAAACACAGATTTTATCATTTCAAAACACATCCATAAAAGGAAAACAGAATTCGAAAAGCTATACGATTAATTTATCTGATAAAAAATGGTGGCAAATGTTAAATTGGATGAAGCTTGAGTTTACCTCAATGAATATAACTTTTCACCTGCTATTTATCACATGCTTTATAAACAACAGGTAGATCCAAGTGTAAAGAATAAATTGTAAACAATTTATTTCTATTGTTTTTTTTTATCAAATACATCAATTTTCTGCTGACTTTACTGCAATCGGAAAATATTGGGAGAGGTTGATTAAACCCCGGTGTGGACATTTATATTGAGGGGGGTTCATAATTTCAAAAAAAAAGTGATTTAATTTCAAACAAACCTTATCAATTAGGTTAATCAAGGAATAACTCTAAAGCGTATTTTTAAGACTGCTGCGTTGCATCAATAAATTCATCTGCCGCGTTTAAATAACAAGATCGTATGCTGTGTTAAACCAAAAACATCATCGGCTGCGTTGAACCAACAACATCGGCTGCATTGTTAAACCAACAGCATCATCGGCTGCGTTACACCAGCAACATCGATTGCTGCGCTAAACCAACAACATCGTCTGCATTGTTAAACCACCAACATCATCGGCTGGGTTAAACCAACAACATCGTCTATATTGTTGAAACAACAATATATTCTGAATTGTTAAACCAACAACATCATCGGCTGCGTTAAACCAACAACATCATCTGCATTGTTAAACCAACAATATCGTATTCTGCGTTATACCAACAACATCTTCTGCTTTAAACCAACAACATCGTCTTCTGCGTTAAACAAACAATAACATCTTCTGCGTTAAACCAATAGCATCTTCTGTGTTAAAACAACAACATCTTCTGTGTTTAACCAACAACATCTTCTGCGTTAAACCAACAACATCGTCTTCTGCATTAAACCAACAACAATATCTTCTGCGGTAAACCAACTGCATCTTCTGCGTTAAACCAACAACATCGTCTGCATTGTTAAACCAACAACATCTTATGCGTTAAACCAACAACATACAGTGGTACCTCGACATACCAGCGCCCCAACATACGAGTTTTTCGAGATACGAGCCGACGAGCAAGTGATTTTTTGCTTTTAGTTACGAGCGAAATTCGAGATACGAGTTCGATTCGGTAGTGTTGAAAATATTAATCTGTGACTTTAAATGTTTCTTTTTGACCAGTACTTTTGTTTTGTTTTTGCTTTTCCTAAAATGTTTCTTTCTTCTTCTTCATTATTATTTGTTCTATATGCAAAGCTTTGTTTTTTGAGACTTGAATAAACAAATTCAAGTTTATTATATTTTTGTGTGCTTTTAAAGTTAAAACACAACAGGTAGTAACACGCAGTCGCGCTATCACGATCAGTTAGCAGCGTGCTTCCGCTGTGATAAGTTGTGTTTTGTGTTCGCGTTTTGTGTTGCGTTTACATTTTCAGTTTTAGTTCATTTATTTTTATAACCATGGATCGGAAGAAAGTTTGTAAAAAGTCAAGTGCTTAGAAAAAGATGATGAGTATTGAATTAAAACGTGAAATTATAGAAAAACATGAGCAAGGTGTTCGAGTTGTTGACTTGTCGAGGCAGTATGGCCGTAGTACGTCCATGATATGTTCTGTGCTTAAACGGAAGGAGTCGATAAAGAGTGTAACACCGGCTAAGGGCCTTACGATAATTTCCAAGCTGCGAACCTCCCTTCATGAAAATATGGAGTAACTGCTGATGGTGTGGGTGACAGAAAAGCAGCTCCAAGGACATACCTTGACGCAGACCATCATTTGTGAGAAGGCAAGAGCGATCTACGGAGATTTGCTGAAGCAAACCCCGCAGACTTCCATCGACGAGGCATCGGAAGAGTCATTTAAAGCCAGCCGGGGCTGGTTTGAGAATTTTAAAAAGAGGAGCGGTATTGTAAATGGAAAAAGCTGTGGCCTGAAGCTGTATCTGAAAGGATCTATGAAGAATTGGAACCCGGTGTTTCAGTAGAGGAGGAGATTGTATATCTGGGGAAATCCATCGGTTTAGAGGTGGAAGAGAGAGACGTGAACGAGCTCATCGAGAAGCACACCCAGGAACTGACGACTGAAGGAATACAAGAGTTACAGTCACAGCAGCATACTGAGGTTATGCAAGTAATTGGTTTTGAGGAGTCAGAGGAGGAGGTTATTTCTACAAGTGAGATAAAGGAGATCTTAGTAATGTGGAAGAGAGTTTCACAGTTCGTGGAAAAAAAACACCCAGAAAAAGTTGCAACAGGTCGTGCATATGACCTTTTTAATGACACTTGCCTAACTCATTTCCTGAACATTCTGAGAGGGAGGAAGAAACAAACCTCCTTGGACATGTTTTTTTCTGAACAGCCTACAGGCGAAAGCGAGAAAAATGTAGCGAAAAAGGCAAAGACCAGTGAGGATATCTAATTTATTTCTTTACATTCTCTTTTTGTTTTTGTGCAATAAATATTTGATATTTATAAATACGTTTTTATTATTTAAAACCACGTAACAAAAATAACTGGGGTGACATTTTGGAGGTTGGAACGGATTAATGGTAGTTCAATTGTTTTGTATGGGGAAATTTGCTTCGAGATACGAGTAATTCAAGATACGAGCAAGGTTGCGGAACGAATTAAACTCGTATGTCGAGGTACCACTGTATTCTGCGTTAAACCAACAACATCGTCTGCATTGTTAAACCAACAACATCGTCTGCATTGTTAAACCAACAACATCGTATTCTGCGTTAAACCAACAACATCTTCTGCGTTAAACCTACAACAACATCTTCTGCCTTAAACCAACAACAACATCTTCTGCCTTAAACCAATAACAACATCTTCTGCGTTACACCAACAACATCTTCTGCGTTAAACCAACAACATCGTCTTTTGCGTTAAACCAACAATAACATATTCTGCGGTAAACCAACAGCATCTTCTGCGTTAAACCAACAACATCGTCTTCTGCGTTAAACCAACAATAACATATTCTGCGGTAAACCAACAGCATCTTCTGCGTTAAACCAACAACATCGTCTGCATTGTTAAACCAAAAACATTGTCTTCTGCGTTAAACCAACAACATCGTCTCCTGCGTTAAACCAACAACATCGTCTGCATTGTTAAACCAACAACATCGTCTTCTGCGTTTAACCAACAATATCTTCTGCGTTAAACCTACAACAACATCTTCTGCGTTAAACCAACAACAACATCTTCTGCGTTACACCAACAACATATTCTGCCTTAAACCAACAACAACATCTTCTGCCTTAAACCAACAACAACATATTCTGCGTTACACCAACAACATTTTCTGCGTTAAACCAACAACATCGTTTTCTGCGTTAAACCAACAACATCGTCTTCTGCGTTAAACCAACAACAACATATTCTGCGTTGAAACAACAACATCTTCTGCGTTAAACCAACAACATCGTCTGCATTGTTAAACCAACAACATCGTCTGCATTGTTAAACCAACAACATCGTCTGCATTGTTAAACCAACATCATATTCTGCGTTAAACCAACAACATCGTCTAATTTGTTAAACCAACAACAACATCGTCTGCGTTAACCAACATCAACATCGTCTGAGTTAAAGCAACAACAATATTTGCTGCGCTAAACCAACAACATCGTCTACATTGTTAAACCAACAACAACATCTTCTGCGTTAAACCAACAACATCTGCGTTAAAACAACAACATCAACTGCTGCGCCTAACCAACAACCTAAAATAGTACATTAAACCATAAATACCCTATATTGCATTAAACAAATAACATCATAGAATGCATTTAACATTATAAAGTTCAATAAACCAACAACAGTTCATCAAGCCAAAAATACAGCCTGTTAGATTAAACCAACAACAGCATAAAGTGCATAAAACCAACAACATCATAGATTTCATTAAACTATAACAATATCATATATTACATTAAAACTAAAATATCATAGAGTGCATCAACAAGATCATCCGCTGCGTTAAATAAACAAGTACGCCTGTAAAATAAACCGATCTATTTCATATTATATCCAGACGATCTTATATGATGTTTTATTTACTGGATCGACTGCGCAAAACATTATTTAAAATTATTTGTCTGCTTCATTAAACTCACTTAGGTCACCTGTACAAGGATCTGTACTATATAGTAGCATGTAACATGATTCGGCGAATCAGTTGGTGCACAAAATGTTACAAATAACTTCCAACGCCGTTGAGGACTAATTGTGAAAAACAAAAAATATCCAAAGTGCATTCGAAAGTTCGAGAAGGTAAATGACCTCTTTTATATTGAAATATCTCTTTAATAAAACTGTTTTTGTTTTATCCCTGGAGGGAGAGAGAAAATCCAAACAAAACCAGGCTATGAATTTTTTCGCAAAGGGTTTCCATGCCACCCAGGAGGTACCTGATTAATACGTTAGCCTTTATTAATAGTGGGGCTTCGCCTCCCGTAGAAGCCCTATTCCACTCTTCTGGCACAACCTGAGCATCCAACTCGCTCGATGACTCGGCTGAGCTAATGTTCCAAGCCCCGGCAGGAACTAGTTTGCCGATGCTATGGACTCCGTCTCAATATCTGAGGAAACAAGTAAATTCGGACAGAGTCTCAAAGCAAATACGCCTTCTACCCGCCTAATATAATTAAACATGTGAAAAATAATTTTAAAAAATAAAATAATAGAAAGGTCAAGTATCGGTATTAAAATAAAAAAAGGCATATGCTGACCACAAGCACATGAGCTTTTTAGATGGCAGAGCGCCAACTAGTGGAACAATAGTGGAATAATTAAAAATCATTCTGAAACATTTCTAATGTAATTTTACATAAAACCAAATGTTATCGTGAAAATATTACTTCAATAACATCAAAATTGAAATATATATTAAAGTGAATTTTTAAAACCTCTCATAACATTTATATGAAAGGTTTTGAAAGAAATGAAAATTTATGGATTGTTCTATTTTCAAAACTATATGTGTATCTACTGTGCACTGTTGTTCGTCGGTATAACTACTAAAGCTGGAGAGAGAGAGAGAACGATACAGAAAATATTGGTACTGTGTAAGGATGACACTCAAAATCCGTAAAAACATTTCTATTTTTTTTTTATTGTGTGGGAGATAATAAAAATCCCATGGGTATCTGGAGGGAAAGCCTTCTCGACTACATATAGTTTCTCTTTTACTGTGTAATGTAGATTATTTTGCGTGTTTTACCATTGGCAGATGCCAGTGAAATTTTTCAAAATCAAATCTATGTTCATCTATGTGTGGGTAAGAAGATACAGAGGAAATCCCGTACGACCAAAATATTCAATCCAAGAATTAAAATCTACATATGATGTCTCTTTAGTATCTTTCAAAATATAAATGCCTTGACGAATGCGTAAATGAAAACAAAGTGCTCAATTTTATCTATATTTTATTGTAGCGAAATATTTATTTATATGAACAAAATAAATATTTCTAAATTTTTATTTTGCCATTCTGTATATTTAATTTTTGCTTCTCTTATATTTTATAAATTTTTATTTGTGTGCTTGTGCCTTAAATTAATTGCTGCGTCACCTGAAGTTTGTCTTTCCTCTTTTACTACGTGACATTTGGTGGAGATATGCTGGGTAAAATAGGGAAAGCAAACTGAAGATCGCCGAGAAGACCTTGAAGCAATGGGTGCTGTGATCTACATTTTCAGGTATTGGCTCAAGGATTCCATCTCCGAGTTAAATCTAAGACTTCCTTCCAAGATGACGATGTCCCGATACGACGACAAAGCCGCTCTTCACGAATAGGACGTTAAAGTACTAGGGACATAGTTCCAAGATTACGAGGGAATCCTTGACAGAATAACGTCAGATTCATGTCCGTAGCAACAAGATTTGCAAGATGTGAATCAGTGCTTTCTTAGGGAAGGAGCTATGTAGCGAAACATTTCATTTTATATTTTGTACTCTTTATAGTTCCCTTGATGCTTCTCTTATATTTTATACATTTTATTTTGTGCTTGTGCCTTAAATAAATAGCTATGTCAGTCAGAAGTTTGTATTTCCTAATTTTCTACGTGGCAATATTTTAATAAGTGTAGACATCGTGTTTTGTGAATACCTTCAGGTTATTTACTCAAATGCAGATTTCATTATAGTATAACAAATATTTATAAGAGAGGTTACAACTACACTGGTGTCCAGAATTAAGGTAACAAACACTTAATGTTAGTTTTCTAAAAAATATTTATTTATAAAAATTTATTTTAAATTTGTAGGTGGAAAGACACAAATGTAACAAATAAAGTTGACCAAATACATTTATTGTTGAAATATTATTTACATACAGAGTTGTGCAAATTTATGTTAATTAGTCCAAATTTCAGGTAGATGTTGACCAATATTTGATGACTTAATAGGGTGGGTGGTCATCTCTAACAGACAGCTGTCACTATGATATTTCCTGCTGTTTATCAGGCAATTAAAGAGCCCTTGAGGCAAAAAATCCTACTCTTCAACCAAAACAGCTTTCAGTTCTTGAGTTGTCCTAGGTGAGGGTGAACGAGATCCAATTCGTCTCCCTAAGGCTTCCCAAACATGTTCTATAGGATTGAGGTCTGGTGATCTGGCAGGCCACTTCATCCTTTGAATATCCTCACTTTCAAGATATTCGCTTGTCATCAGGGCTCTATGAGGACGAGTATCATCATCCATAAAGATTGAGGGTCCGACCTCACCTCTAAAAAACCTTACATGGGGCTCCAGTATCTCATCTCTGTACCGCTGAGAAGTCAGGGTGCCGACATCAAACACATGTAATGGCGTGCGTGCGTCTAACATGATACCACCCCAGACCATGACATCTTGGCCACCGTAACGGTCCCTTTCTCTGATGCCTGAGGGATGGTTTCGAGTCCCGGTTTCTCTTCAGATCAGTACACGTCTAGAATCCGTGTTAAGACTAAACCTTGAATCATGACTAAAAAGAACAGGAGCCCAATGATTTTGGGTTCAAGACTGATGTTGCCTCTGTACAAATTTAGACGAGCCCTTTTTTAGATGGCAGTGAGAGGGATACAAACCTTCGGCCACCTTGCATACATCCCTCTCTCATTGAGTCTTATGTGAACTGTTTGACTTGATATCATTGTTCTTATGGCCGAAGATAGCTCAATTGTTAGCGGTCTGGTTGTCATGATTTTGTTACGTTCGGCCGTTAACTTCAGATAACGTTCTTCTGATGAGGTTGTGATTCTCGGGAGACCTTGTCCTTCTCTTCTGGAGATGTTTCCTGTTTCTTGAAATTGTTTCCATAGATTCGAAACCACCTTTCTTGACGTTCCGAGCCATCTTGCAACTTATGCTTGGGGCTGGCTTGCCTCTTATTGCGATTTCACCGCCACTCTGTGTTGTGACGACGATCTAAGTTCTATAGAGGTAGTCACTCACCTCTATTCTTGGTCGGCGGGGTTGAAGGTTCAAAATTTAGGCGTCGCTGTTTATAACACTTTTAAAATATACGACGAAAACAGGAGGGAAAATTATATTTATTATGAATTAAGAAAATAA